>JASDQU010013148.1:59998-73777 GCA_032191745.1 Picea mariana
AATATAGAGAGTCATGAATAGAGGAGAAGGGGAGTAACCTTCGTCCTTGAATTCCGTTGAGCTGGAAGCAGGAGAGTGAGTCTCAAAGCATCGTGGTCTAGCTCGGGGGTGGCTAGTGGTAAATCTGGTTGAAATCACTGAGCCTACGGTTGGGTGGAAATGAGGACCCCTGTCAGCATTCGCATCACATCCAGAATTTCTGATAAGTGTTATGTCTTGCATTTGGAATTGAATGTCACGATCACATGCTCATTTTTATATGCTCGTAAATAGTTTTTGTATCGAAGTGTTTTCCTTGATTGGAAATAATGGATGCATGCTTATACTGATATAACTACAAATCGGTTAATGTATAGAATGTATAAGTTTAGGATACGAGTCTCTTCCCCTGAGGATTGACCCATCTAACTTGACTTGTGCTATGCCCTGGTTTATCCTCCCAAAGGCACCCTTTTTCGAGAAAGTTCCCTCACATTCCAGAGTCAGAGTGAGTCCCTTGAAAACACTACCATTGTATTAAATCCGCGAGTTTACCTTGCCACTGTCATGAAGTAAATGGGATTTTGAGTTTCATCTCCCGAGAAACCCAGGTGCGAGACCCCTCGTCTTCGCACATCGCAAAGTCCTGACATGCGAAACCCCGAAAAGAGCTTAGTGTAAATGGTCTTCAGAGTTTCAGCTCCCGGGAAACCCAAGGGTATGAACCCCTCATCTTCGCAAGTTACGAAATCCCGGTACGCGAAATCCCAGTATGTGAAATCTCGAAGCGGTGCAGTGTCAATTGATTTCCCGGTATGTGAAATCCCGAAGCGGTGTAGTGTGAAATGATTTCGGCGTTTTGGCACCCAGGAAACCCAAGGGTATGAACCCCTCATCTTCGCAAGTTGTGAATTCCTGGTACATGAAATCCCGGTATGTGAAACTCTGAGTCGACTTAGTGTGAATAGGATTTCGTGTTTCAGGGTTTGAAGAATCGAAGAATTCGACTCTCTTTCATTTCGAACTCCCGATTTCCGAAGTCCCGATACGGCCAGGACCGTCAGATCAGGGTAGAGATTTGCAGCCATCGATCTCAGCGAAGGTACGATTTTGGGTTTCGAGGTTTGAAGAGTCGAAAGACTCGACTCTCGGGCATCGCTGAGTCGCGAAATGTGAAAGGCACCTCTTGGCTTAGCCCGGGGTCATAACTGATGATCACATGGAGGTGAAGCCTACGCTTGGTACTTGAGTTGTACATGATGAATTTTCAATGAAAGAACTAGTGGATTGGTTTATTGAAGGTCCCGATCGGAAGACCTAGCCTACACTAGGACCTCATAGGAATTTGGGGACTCTGTCCCTCGAAAAGAAGGAGAAAGAAAAAGGAGAAAAAAAAAACAAAAAAAATCTACTATGTTGTAGTGGGTGTGTGACACAAGCTCGGGAAGCTTTCTTAAGACCATAAAGAGATTTCTTAAGGCGACAAACAAGGCTAGAGTCATTATGGACATACCCAGGAGGTTGTTCCAAGTACATTTCTTCTTGCAAGGTGGATTTAACATCCATTTGATGTACCTCTCATTTATGTGAGGAAGCAAGGGAAAGAACAAGGCGGATGGAATTAATTTTGCCTACAGGGACAAAGGTTTAATTATAGTTAATTCCTTCAACTTGGGAAAATCCTTTGGCAACTAACTAATCCTTATGTCTTTCAACACTTCCATATGATGCATACTTAGTTCTATAGACCCATTTAGATTCTGACAAGTTTTCTTCCATTCAGAAGAGGTACAAGATCTCAAGTATCGTTTTCCATTAAAAAACGATACTCTTCATTCATTGTTGTATCCCAATATGGATTACTTGAAGCTTATGCAAATGTCTCTAGATCATGAGTCTCTGAAACTTGAGCCAAAAGAGAAGAGGCTCACTGGAGCTGTGAACGTGTTCGACGTTGATCTGAAGGATCACCGACAAGATCACCAGTTTCTTATTGTGTTGAACAGACCCATCTAGGAAGCGACAGAGCTGGAGTTGGTGTTGGTTTAGGTTCAAAGGACTCATCTGGAGGAAGGTGAGCATGCGGAGGTGGATTTTCATCCTCATTGTCATCATCTGAAGAATAAACCAGAATAGGAACAAAAGAAGGAATAAACGTCAAAGATGGCTCGCAGGTCGAAGAAGGCACAATCGTCAAATTAGGCTCGTAGGCCAAGAGATTTTCATCAAATTTAACTTATATTCTAATAATAATTTCATTACAATGTGGTTGAAGAAGTCTATAACCTTTGACATCTTCAGAATAACCAACAAATATACACTTCTCACTTTTAGGCTGCAATGTTTTCTTTTTCTCATCAGGAATGTGAGCCCGTGTTATACTCTCAAATACATGGAAGTGACTTACATCTAGTTTAATTTTAGTTCAAGCTTCTTCCAATGTTATATTTTTAAGAGCCTTTGTGGGAGTTCAATTTACTATGTAATTTTCACTGTTGATGGCCTCTGCCCAATACTTTAGACTTAATCCCTTAGATTGGATCATACAATTAGCCATTTCTTTTAATGTGTGGTTCTTTCTCTCAGCAACACCATTTTGTTGTATTGTATATGGAACAGTGTGTTGCATTTGGATTCCATGTGTAATGCAATAACTTGTAAAATTATTGTTCACATATTCGCCTCCATTATATGTTCTTAACCTTTGAATTTGATGTCCAGATTGCTTTTCTACAAGGGCCTTGTAGGCCAAAAACTTCACTCTTAAGTTTTAAGAAGTAAACCCAAGTACGTCTGGAAAAGTCATCAATGAAATTTAAGAAATACTTGCACCCACAAAAACAAGGAAACGAAAGTGGACCACACAAATCACTGTGAAAAAGTTGCAAAGGGCCCGAGGTGTGCCAAGAGGCACGTTTGTCAAAATTATCCCGATGATGTTTTCTGAGAACACAACCGGAACAAACACCATCTCTGCATGAAACGGGAGGAAGACCAGTCACCATCTGTTGATTACATAGTTGTTGCAATGAGCGATAGTTTAAATGACCAAACCGTTCTTGCCAAAGTTTTTTCAAGTCGTCGCTATGAGCAACAAAAAATGATGAAAAAGATGATGACCCAAAGTTGTCAAACTTGTACAACATGGTAATATCATCAACAATTCCAGTTGCAAAAACATGCTTAGGATATTTTAGATCCTTGATTACAACTTGGTGAGGTGAAAAGTCTACGGTTTTACCTTCACCTAAATGAGTGATTTGATATACTGATAGAAAGTTACAATAAAGACTTGGAACACATAATACATCATTGAAATGACCATTATCTACTTGAATTGTTCTAGATCCTACAACACTAAGAGATCTATCATCACCAACAAATATTTTCTTGGTGTTACATTCATTTAGAGCAGAAAATATGTCTTTATCCTTAGCCATGTGATAAGATTCTCCAGAATCAATAAGCCACTCATCAGAAGAAGAATTAGAAGTTGTATTGAAGGAGAAATTAGAAGTAGAAAGTGCATGTCCATGAGAAGAAGAAGAAGAAGTAGAATCAATATTGATGTTGTGCTTCTTCATCATTGCTTCTAAAGTTGCCATCTTCTTGAAACATTTGGACTCATCATGATCATATTTATCACAAAAGTTGTAATGGTTGTCAGTCTTCTTATTTTTATATTTTTTTCATTTGTCACCATTAGGAGCGGAAGCTGACTGAGTGGGTTTGGGACCCTTATGTTGCTTTTTGTTGCGGCGAGTATGTTGTTTCTTGGGATTCTTGGGTTTATCTTTCTGATGGGCGACTAAGACTTTGTTGGAGGTACCTGCAGTGTTGATCACTTCAAGTTGTACAAGGACTCAAGAGTGGGTTTTTGATAAGATTTCCATATATCCTCTCTCATGGCATAAAAGGTAGATACAAACATAGAATATGCACTACCTAGCTTAGAAAGAATAAGATAGATGCAATGCTCTTCATCCATCTTTATCTCACATTCTTTACATAAAATTCCGAGTGTTTTAAACTTAGATAGATAATATTCAATGCAAGAAAAATCACTTGGAATTAAAGTCGGTACTTGATTTTCTAATTGTTTTGCTCGAATAATATTGTGTTTACCAAACACAGATTCAATTTTTTCCCAAGCTTCATCGGGGTCATCAATTTCTTTAAGGTGGAACCTTAAATCAGGAGAGATGGACATTTTGATTAGTCCATGTGATTCATCATTCCTATTATCCCATTTGAATTTCTTATCAGCATCAGCAGGTTCTTTTTCCTTTCCCAAGGCAATCTGGTACAAGCCTTTACTTCTTATTAAATACTCCATATTGGATTTCATTGAAAGTAGTTGGCGCTAGTAAGCAAAAGATTACTTGAGAAGCCATATTAAATATGTATATAATATGGATTTAAAAAATGAAAATGATGATCTGGATGGAAAGATCTCGAAAACATAGGCGGTTTTAAAAAAAACGGCACTAAAAACGAACTTCGGATGTGAAAGTTATGTCCTTTATAAAAAAATGCATAAACGGTAACCAAAGGACCACGTGGTGGTGTAAGTTGATTTATGAAGTGACCCACTTTTATAAAAAGAAGTGGGGATCACTTTTACATTGAAGTTGCTTTATAAAATAAAAGTTGCATGCAAAATAAGTAACTCTAAAATAAAGTATTAAAGCTACTTGTAGTGATTCACTTTTATACTTGAAGTGATACACTTTACAATGGAGCGTGAACTTTTTCAAAAAAAGTAACAAAAAGAGAGACTTGAACTCAAGACCTCTTGCTTAATAAGGAAACTTTTAACCAAGTGGGATAGAAAAACATATTCTATCGTTTAGCAAGAGGATTGTTGTTGTTGTTGTTGTTGAAGACGGCCTTGGAGAGGCTGCTCATAAAAAACTATTTTCACAGAAGAAAAAAATTTCACTTCTCGATGACAACAAGGGTTAGATTTTGGTTAGCTTACTCGAAAAATGCACATTTTCCTATTTGTTTCTGATTTTCCGATATCGCACAAGGCATGGGGAAAATAGTATACGCAGATCTAAAAGAGTAGCAACCCAAAAACAAACAATATAAAACCAAAATAAAACTGAAATAATACTCTACAAAAAAGTAAAAAAATGGTGTACTCAGGCTTTATACCTCTGGATCTAGCTGAAATAGTCGTATCTTGGGCAAACGGAAACCTTTTCGAGTGAAACGAAAAGCATTCTTGAATGAAACAAGTGCTATGGATTCAATAGAACAGTCCTCTCAACCCATAAATGTATGGAAATATCAAAAAACAGAGATGAACCAACTCGGATTCACAATCTCGATCTACAACAGGAGAGGGTCTTCAAACAAGCTATGATACCATGTTCGAAAACACAGGTATTCCAACAGAGGAAGAAAACCTTCAATAACCACTCACATAACCATATCAAAGATCAGCACACCGATGTTTTGACGTGGTAAAAACCCTACGAGGAAACATCCACGACCCCGGCCAACACAGCTACTTGGAGCAGTTTATTAATGCAAAAGAAAAAGATTACAAAGAGATTTTACAAGATAGTTTCTCACAATCGATCATCGGAAAATGACCCTCCATGATTTTTAAATAGAGATCATGGACTAATGGGGTGTTAAGCCACGGATCAATGGTCTTTAAGATCGAGGAGAATATGAGTTGTCGAATCACTCTATGTCAAGAATATATCGTGACTGTCGTATTTCCTAGCTACAAATGCCTACTAATGCATACTAAAGAAACACACTAAGAAATACACTTTTACCTAACGACACATTAAACCAAGTAGATCTTAACTAACTCCTAAGTGTCTAAATATCCTAACAATTCACACAAGAAAACAATCACAGTGCCACTTCATAATAAGAGAGCTTACTATGGCTTCAAACTAGTGCACTCAAAGATCCTATATCTCAGTTGTATCAATCATGAGATATCTTTTTTACTCCACTCAAAGCCACAATGTTGAAAACATGTTAGGGTTTCAAGATGATCCCAAGGTCACTGAGTCAAATGGTGTTCAGAAACACCATTAAACAATAAAGCACATCTTAAACATAGTTACCAACTTAAAGAGAACTCTACAGAATTCTCGTTCTTTGGGGGGTCACATTTTTTACCCAGTTTTTAAAAATGGTACTACCAGTAGCAGCCCCCCTCCCTTTTTAGGTGGTTTTTCGATATTTTAAGTTTTTTGGTCCACATTTTTTTTTAAATGTTTATTTTTCATCTATTTCAAATTTTTCTAAAATTTAATTTTTTTTCCTTCAACAGTGTTTTTAGTCATTTTTTCATGTTTCTTTCAATCTTAAAAATATTTTTTACCATTTGTTTTTTTGAAGTTACAATTTTTCATATAATTGTGTCTCCTTAATTAATTTATTGTTCCAGACTTTTAAAATATAGTAGAAAACATAATTTTTAACACATTGTTTACCTTTACTTCAATACGTAGAAAAAAATTGTAATTAAATAACACTATTTTTTAATATTTAACAAAAAAATATACATTTTACAACTATATATAATAAAAAAAACCTATACATTTTGGTACCTATTCATTGAAAATAGCATGTCAAATAAAACATTTTTATGGACAAAATTGAAAAAAAAAAATGAAAATTTTATAAAAAAAAATTAACTTTTTTTTTATATTTTTATAAATTTGAAGTAAAAAATGACAATATTTAATAAAAAAATTCATAGTAAATTGATTCACATACAAATAAAAATAAAAAGAAAACAAGATAAAGATTGATCATAAAACAACAATAGATACATCTTCATTCTTATTTTAAAATCTAAAAGTCAAAACATTACAGTTATAGCTCATAAAAAAATTGCAAACGTCTTTAAGGGCATCTTAAAACTAATCAACAATATCATATATCTCAAATTAATCATTCTCAACAGACACATTATAATCTTCTTCGACATCATTTTGTCCTTCCATTGTGTCATTTGTTCTTCCATTGGCTCTTTGATATCGGCAAGTTCTTCAAAGTGATCATTTCCAATCATTCCTCCTAATGGTACTTGAGGTTCCTTTGACATTTTTTCCACCTTTGATTCACTAAAATCTTTTTTCTTCAAGTCAACTTCTTGCATTTTATCTGGAAGAGCTGGAATAGAATTAATTCTTTGTTGAATATAACTGCACTACATTGGGTCACTTTCAATGGCTATGCAATTTATTTCTTTCTATAAGCAACAAGCTAATGTTGTATCTAATCACCAAATACAAAATAAATAATGAAGTTAAACATTGTAAAAAGACATAAATTAAAAATATATAAGATTGAAGTATGATTTCATAAATATTAGATCATAACTCTTACGTGAACCCGAGAACAAATCCAAAAACCAATCTCTTTCATTTGAAAATGTATCTATAAGATAATTAATTAATGTTGCAGTTTTTTATAAATGTTAATCATCTCTCCTTTCAAATCATTTCTTTCATATGTTAGTTTTCAAACGACAACATTGTATACCAACAAACTACTAAGAGTCTCTCCATCCTTTACATTGACAATAATAGAATTATAAGAATCATTTTTTGTCCAGATTGCAACATGTATACTCTCAAAATCACGTTTGAATGGTTATCTATTGGAGCTCTAAATATTAGGCTTGTGCCTGTAACATAAATAAGTGCAAATTCAATTAACATGTAAATTAATAAAAAAAAATCTAATCTTAATTGTTAAACATACACTTTCAATATCTTACCAAATAAACTGCATCATTGTCTTTTATTTTCCCTTGAAGCTTGATTGTACTAATATTTGTTGTGTGTTTGAATGAAATACCAGAAATCTCCAAAATGGTGATGTTGTCACTTCTGTAAATCCCATAACCACTTTATTGAAAGCTTGGTAAGTATAAGGCTCAGTATCATATCCAACGTTTTGGATATTATAACCATGAGGGATATCCACAATAACTAGGGAGTATTCTTTTTTAGGAATAATATTTGCAAGTTGTTCACAATCATCTAATATCACTTTATATTGAACAGATTCGAGCCCATTCCAAATGTAGTGATCAAGAGTGTCATCAAGTTCAACAGTTTGAACACATCTCCTTCTTTCTCTTTCAAACTTGGCTTTTTGAATTAAACTTTTAAAGGTTTCAGATACTCCATATGCATTCTTCTTTGGCATCTTTAATGAAACAAACAAACATATAGTTATATATCTATAACTATTAAAATAGAAATAAATTAACTTACAAACGAATAGTATGAATGTAATAAATCAACATTCATTTTTTAATGCAACAAAAAATTGTTCCGGCGCTGTTGTAGAGCTTGAATCTGGATAGTTGAGTTTAGCATCATTCAACATCTTAACCATTTCCTCTTGTATTCTCATACACAGCTTGTGATTAAATTTAAAAAAAAATAATGTTATAATGATATATATAATAAAATACCTAGAACATTGATATGTTAAACTGAAAAAAAATTAATTTTCTTGTCCTAACATGAATAAAAATAACTCAACAAATTTACTTTTTAAATTCATCACACATTTCTTCCATTGACAATTCACTAGACCTTACACGTGATAATATAGTTATGATAAGTTTCTCATCCTTCACTCCTTATATTGTTCTCCAAGGTGTTATAGTCATATCATCTTGGAGATTTTTTATTTTAGGACCTATCTTACTTGTGCCACATATCAATAGTTTAGCCTTCTTAACTCTCTAAATTTTTATACTAATATTTTCCCATAGGGTGAAGATATCATCTATCAAATCTCATACATGTCCAGTTCTAAATTCCAATTGAAAATAGCTATCCACATCTCTAAATACATCACTTCCTTTGCGATTTTTATCTTTTACATTTTCATCATTAAGTGGGAATCTTATTTCCATACAACATTGCTTCTGAAACTTGGCATCAACATTTGATCTCTCCCCACGACATATTTCGGAGAACTCATTATGGATAAATATCACCCTTTGAATGAAATTCATGGACATTTTGTACTCATTGTCTGTGTTATGATCCCATGCCAATAACTTTGTTTATGAATCTGTTAAACCAGCATAAATTATGCATTTGGCTATCTCAAAAAGAGAATTATTGGAATATTCTTGCATCAATTCTCTTCTAGCATCTGCAGAATGATTTCCTCCAATCAAGTAATATTTGTAGTCAAAACATTTTGATCTATCAAATTCTTCCCTCCTGGGAACTTCCATTGGGTCAACAAGAACTAGGTAGTAAACCACATGTACATATGAATTGTACCTAATCAATGCTTTCAAATTGTGAATATGCAAGTGATGCGGTTTTCTAATTTAATATTTTTCTTTCTCTTCTATGGGTTATAAAGTTGTTTCACATTCAACTGAAATGTATGGCCATCATCAACTAAGTTCATCATCCTCAATCTATTTTGAATGGCATATTGTGTTGTTTTCATAATACCATCCTCTAGACCAACACCTAATGTTATTATTTCTCTGCTGCATTTAGGACTTTCACTATAATACTCAGAGCTAACAATGGCTTCTTGAACATCATCAACAACATTTGTAATATTCCTCTTATGATTTAAATGTGTTTCATCTAAATCAACGATTTCTTCATAATCAATAGGAATAGACTCATCATCGGACTTCACTCTTTTGCATTTATCTTGTTTATTCTTTTTGCGAGAAGAAGTGATAACATCATTGGGACTGATCTCAACAAAATATTCATTTGGAGTTTCCTCATTTTCAAATGTAACACTTTCAGGATTTCTAAAATGAGGACTTTTCTTTCTTCTTTCATGTTCTTCTATGTCTACTCTTGCAACTTCAACCTCAGTTACTTTTTGTTTCTTTTTCCTTCATTCTTGTGTATTTTTAATATGAAAAACGTTTATGGCATCCATAATATTATTCTCTATAGAGTAAATCCCCACTAACATATGTGAAAGTCGTTCAGCAAAATCCTGTAAAAATAAAATATAACATTTTCATGTTAAATAAAATTAAAAAATTAACATGATACTAAAAATAATAAAGGATACAAAAAAAAAAAATTACATTGTCTTTCTCAATGTCATCAAACATGGATGCACATAATTATGTAAAGCATTCACCCTTGTTATCATTGCTCAATTTGAAACAATATTTAATCTTGATATAAGTCATGCCTTGTTTGACGAGTGCATAAATAACATTTGTGGTTGGCACCAAACATATATCTCGTAAAAAGCCAAGTGTCTGATAATTTCCTTGCACACGTTCTAACTCGGCACAATACAAATATATATATGTTCTCCATTGTTGCCTTGCTTGTCTTTAACAAACCAAGAATATTCCATCTTGTTTTCATCTTCCATAAATTTTCATTGTTGCATTGCGTGCCTAGGGATTTCCCCCCGTGGCCAAGTCACAGTCCAAACCAAGAATATTCCAGTTTGTTTTCACCTTCCATAGATTTCCATTGTTGCATTGTGTGCCTAGGGATTGCCTCCCCACGGCCAAATCATGGTCCTGGGACCATGACTTGGTCGCGGGGTTGGCAGGGCTGGGGCAATGTCGGGCATCACACCATCCCCCAGTCAAGTCACGGTCTCAAGACGTGACTTGTCCGCAAGGTTTGCTAGGCTAGGGCGATGTTAGGCATCGCACCAACCCCCCCCCCCTGCGACCAAGGCAGGTCTCGTGGCCCCACAGGACACCCTTGGTCGCGGAGGGAGATGGGGTGATGCTCGGCATCACCCCAACCCCCATGGCCAATCCCCTCACCCTAGCCCCTGCGGCCAAGCTCCAAGCGTTCTCAAGGCTTAGCCACAGGGTTGCCCCTTGGTGGCCAAGTCACGGCCCCCGCGACCAGCCTGGGGGCTGGGGCGATGTCGGGCATCACCCCGAGCGTCCCCAAAGGACAAATCATAGTCTTGCGTGGGAGGGGCATTTTGTCTAGTAACCACCATGGGCCAAAACTAAACAAATTTAAGTAAAAACAATAAAAAAAAGTACATTTTTCTAAAAAACTATACCTAAATTTGTCTTTTTCTCTTCTTTTTTTCAAAAAATATTAAGAATTTTGTTAAAATTTCTTGGAAGAAGATCTCAATTTTTTTTTAAATTTGTGAGTTTTTAGAAAAAAATAGAAAGCATATAAAAAAAAATTACGTTTTTATAATTTTTGCATGAAAAATTATTATGTGATTCAAAGATGATCTTATAAATGTTGTTTTGGTAAATGGTAAGRATTTAAAAAATAACTAACCTATAAAATGYTATATTCTCCTCGAATGTCTTCTCTATGTTTCTCCCTTGTAGCTTGCTCCAAATTATTTAACGAATACTGCCCAAGATTTCACACAATGTAAAAAGACAAAACAAGACTGTGTATATATAACACAGATAATATAAATTATTGTTAGTATAACGAATGTGCGATAAATAAAAATGAAGAAGATTGTCTACATATATACCTAAAATTATATGGATCATCGCTATGTTTAATGAATATGGGATAAACAAACAAACGTGAAAAATATTGTAATTAACAAGTAAATAACGAAATAAAAGAGTAAAAGTTGTTTTTTATTTTGAAGGGAAAAAATTGGGGGGCAATTTTGGAGAGAAAATTTTGAAGGGAAATTTTGTGGAATATTTGGGGAGGGGGGGAATTTTCAAGGGAAAAGATCATTTTGCAAGTTATAAGATTGTCAATGGGAGGGTGAGCATTTATATCATTCTATGTTCTTAGTGAGAAGTGATGGCTTCATCAGATAAAGAAGATTTTATTTCTGAGGCATCAACAAATTGTTTGCATAAGACTTTTGTTGGGACTAACAAATGTGATGGGAATGTTTGTAATGCAAATGAGGTGTCAGATTTTTCAGCTAGTTGGAAGTTTGATCATAGTGCAAGAAATCTTATTCAGCATGTTCCTCAAGAAAGTCCTAAATCAAAGGACTTTGAAGACACCGATGATAAAGAGGAGGAATATGATGGTGATCAATCTATTCAGAAGTTTAATAGTAATGAAAATAATCAAAATGTAGGTCGAAGTGGAGACTATGATCAGTGTTTAAATGATTGGGATGATAATTTTCCTCCAAGTGAGTATTTTCAAGGTACCGATGAAGATTTCCAAGGCACCAATGACTATGATGAAGAATTTTCCTTAAGTGGAAATTTTAAAAGCACTGAAGATGATTATGACAATGGTGAACACTCTTTCCCGAGTGGGGAATTTAAAGATGGCAATGTTGGTAATGATGAATTTCCTCCAAGTGAGGATTTTGAAGGTACTGAAGAAGATTTTTCTCCAAGGATTTCCAAGGCACGAATGAGGATGATGAAGAAGTCCCCCCAAGTGGGGATTTTAAAAGTAGTGATGATGATTATGGCAATGGTGGACAGTCTTTCATGAATGAGAAATTTAAAGGAAACAATGTTGGTGATGATGATTTTCCTCCAAGTGAGCATTTTCAAGGTATCGATGAGGATGATGAAGATTTTCCTCCATGTGAGTATTTTCAAGTCATTAATGAGGATGATGAAGAATTTCCCTCGAGTGGGGATTTTCAAAGTAGTGAAGATGATTATGCCATTGGTGGACACTTTTTCCCGAGTGAGAAATTTAAAGGCATCAATGTTGATGATGATGATTTTCCTCTAAGTGAGGATTTTCAAGATACTGATGAATATTTTCAAGACACTAAGAAGGATGATGAAAATTTTCCCTCAAGTGGGGATTTTGAAAGCAGTGAAGACAATTACGTCAATGGTGGACACAATGTTGATGATGATTTTCCTCCAAATGAGGATTTTCAAGGTATCGATGACTATGATGGAAAATTTTCTCCAAGTGAGTATCTTAATGGCATTGATAGTCTTATGGGTGACGATGATTTTCCTTCAAGTGAATATTTTCATGGAAGATCCAATTCCATTGGTGAGGATGGTAATCATTTTTCTATTGATTTTGATATTCCTCTCATCAACGAGATTATCAATGAAGATGATGATGGACCTAAGAATGAAGATCATGTTCTCAATCATTCAGCTACAACAAATCAAGGTGATCGACATTCTCTTGTTCAGTCTCCTAACAATGTTTTGCTTGATATTCCTTTTGGTGATGTGGAAAATCCTTCTAGTGAGGATGATGAAATAGTGGAGACACTACAAAGAAACATTGTGTCTAGGACCAACACTAGACCTTTTTATATCAATCCAAATCATTCTAGTTATACAAGGTCTAGGAAATAATTTCTCACTAAATCAATTTCCATTAGTGAATTGATTTCAAGTGAATGTTGTCAAAAAAATTGTTTGAAAAGCATCTCACCAATGATGGATGCACATAATTCTGTAAAATATACACCCTTGTTACAATTGCTCAATTTTAAACAATATCTAATATTGATATAAGTCGTTCCTCGTTTGACAAGTGCATAAGCAATATTTTTGGTTGGCACCAAACATATAGCTCATAAAAATCCAAGTGTCTGATAATTTCCTTGCACACGTTCTAATGCGGCACAATACAAATATATATATGTTCTCCATGGTTTCCTTGCTTGTCTTTAACAAACCAAGAATATTGCAGTTTGTTTTCACCTTCCACATATTTTCATTATTGCATTGTGTGTCGAGGGATTTCCCCCCGCGACCAAGTCACAATCCAAACCAAGAATATTCCAGTTTGTTTTCACCTTCCACAAATTTCCATTGTTGCATTTTGTGCCCAGGGATTTCCTCCCCACAGCCAACTCATGGTCCTGGGACCGTGACTTGGT
>JASDQU010013148.1:82160-95415 GCA_032191745.1 Picea mariana
GATGCCAAGATCATAGTTCCCTTGAGATATTCCAAGTGGATTGCCAACCTGGTGATCGTGAGGAAGAAGAATGGGGAGGTAAGATTGTGTGTAGACTTCAGAAACTTGAACAAATGCTCAAAAAAGGACAACTATCCTCTTCCTAAGATGGAACACTTATTACAGAGGATTTCAGAGGCAAAGGTCATGTCCTTTCTTGATGGCTTTTCCGGTTACAATCAGGTTGTTGTCCATCTGGACGATCAGGAGAAGACTGCGTTCACCACTCCTTGGGGGACCTTTATGTACTCAAAAATGCCCTTTGGATTAATGAACGCCGGGGCTACATTCCAAAGGGCCATGGATATAGAATTTGTGGGAGAGAAGGACAAATTCGTCCTCATATACCTTGACGATATTACTGTGTATTCCAGCATCCATGAGGAGAATTTGAAACATCTGAAAAGAGTATTCTTAAAGTGCAGACAATTTGGGATTTCACTCAATCCCAAGAAATCCCAGTTTGCTTTAAGAAAGGGTAAGCTCTTGGGTCACATTGTCTCAGCCAAAGGTGTCATGATTGATTCGGCACGAGTGGAGGCCATTCAAAAATTGTCTTTACCAAGGTCAAAGAAGGACATCCAGTCATTGCTTGGTAAGATTAATTTCTTCAGAAGGTTTGTGCCCAACTTTGCTGAATTAGTCAAACATATAACTTGCATGCTGAAAAAGGGAGCTGAAGTAAAATGGACAGACAGTGCAAAAAGATCTTTTCAGGATATCAAGAAAGTGATCATCGAGTCTCTGATTCTGATCAACCCAGACTATAGCAAGACTTTTTATGTCTTTTCCTTTGCTTCCTATGACACAGTAGCAGCAGTCCTACTTCAGAAAGACGAGGAAGATTTTGATCACCCCGTGGCATTCTTCAGCAGGACACTCAAGGATGCAGAACTAAGGTATGACCCCATCGAGAAACAAGCTTATGCTCTTATAAAGGCTCTAAAAGCATTCAGAATTTATATTCTTCATTCGAAGGTCATCGCATATGTTCCCTCATCTTCTGTAAAAGATGTTTTGACGCAGCCAGATATCGACGGTAAAAGGGCGAGATGGATAGCAAAGATGATATAATTTAATATCGAGGTAAAGCCCACCAAGCTGTTAAAGGGCCAAGGCCTCGCCAAACTCTTAGCAGAGGAAAATTGTAAGTTGTTGGATATTAATTTCATATAAGAAAATTCAGAAAATTCATAGGCAGATTTGGCAGCAGAAGGACAGCATGACAGTCAGCAAGTGGCAGGGTATTTGTCCACCTATGAATGGTATGCTAGCATCATACATTTTCTGCAAAAACTTGAAGTTCCTCCTGAACTCAGTTTAACTCAAGCTTAGGTTCTCAAACTTAGAGCTATTAAATTATACATCTATAACAATCTGTTGTATTGGAGGGACCCTGCTGGCCTGCTTCTCAGGTGTTTGGATAAAGAAGAGGCTGCCGAAGTAACATATCAGTTCCACTCAGCTGACTGTGGTGGTCATCACTACTGGAAGACGACTGCTCATAAGATCCTGAGGGCCAGATATTATTGGCCTTTTCTGTTTGCTGATGTGTGTTCGTTCATCAAATCGTGCGACAAATGCCAAAGATTCACCGGTAAGCAACAACTCAAATCTTTACCCCTGAGGCCCATTGTGGTTAACGGCCCTTTCCAGCAGTGGGGCTTAGATTTCATCGGTGAAATAAATCCTGCATCCAGTGGCCAGCACAAGTGGATTATGGTAGCCACCGACTACTTCACAAAGTGGATAGAGGTGGTCCCTACACGGAATGCTACACATCAGGTGGTCATAAAGTTCCTCTACGAAAATATTCTGAGAAGATTTGGATGTCCCAAGAGGTTGGTGGCGGATAACACAGCAGTATTTAAATCAGAAGCATTGATGGACATGTGTGATTCTATGGGCATCCAGCTGGTACACTCGACTCCCTACTATCCTCAAGGTAATGGCTTAGCGGAATCGTCAAATAAGAGCTTGATAAAGATCATAAGAAAACTATTAGAAGAGAATAAAAAGAGCTGGGATTCCAAATTGAAATTTGCTCTGTGGGAAGACAGAGTAACCATTAAAAAATCTATAGGAACTTCTCCTTTCAAGCTAGTTTATGGTACTGATGCAATCTTCCCTATTCAATTAGTGTTGCATGTGGCTAAGTTCTTTCAGGAGGAACAGACTAAGAAAAATGACATGGTAAGAAGGATGCTAGACTTGGTGGAACTGCAGCAAGCTCGCGAGCAGTTAGTGGACAGATCAGAAGCACATCAGATGCAGATCAAAAGGACATTTGACAGGAAGGTGAAGGAGGACAGTTTTCAGATCGGTGACTGGGTGCTGAAGTGGGACGCTCTTCGACAGGAAAAAGGCAAGCACGGTAAATTTGATTCTTTTTGGATAGGTCCTTTTATGATCACTCAGGTGCAAAACAACAACACTTTCATTCTGCAGAATCTGGAGGGTGACGAAGTGTTCGGTGGCCTGGTAAACGGGCATTTTCTAAAACTTTATTTCATCTAAGGCTGCAAAGCCTAGACATTGTAAATAGTCTTAGATTTTATTTTTCAATAACTCCATGCCCAATGGAACACTAGTAGTCAGTTTAGTTTTTAGGTTCTTTTCCAGAAAAGGCATTGATTCTACGGTTCTTGAAACCTCACAGGGAGGTGTTCATCCCCAATAGGAGCCAGTGTTAACTCCTCAAATAAACTTGTCAATTTATTTGTTTTACCTTAAGTGTTAGGTTGTCACTTCAAATTATTTTTTGAGTTTCTTTGGATGCAAGCTTAGGTTCTGTTTTTGTCCTAGGAATAAATGAGGTCCATGAAGTCTTCATTTTGTAAATTGGCATGACTCACTTTCAACAGCTAACCAATGTCCGAAAGATTCATTGTGCGCTGTGGAAAGCACCCACTTTCAACAGCTAAGGACGTCGTTTCATCAGTTAATGCGTTGTAGAAAGTGACAAAGCATAAAAGGTCCTACAGTCAGTTCACACGTGGCGCGCTATGGAAAGTACCTACTTTCCACAACTAAGGAACATTTTCAAGTGATATGGCACGCTGTTGAAAGTAATCACTTTCTGCAGCTAAGGTAAGTTTTCTATAAAACGGTGCGATGTGGAAAGTAAATACTTTCCGCAGCTAACAGGGGTTTTTCAAAGGAGTCGCGTGCTGGTGAAAGTAGCAAGCGAGCGTGGTGGCAGAGGCATTCTCCATGCACCGTTGCTGCATGAAGCGGGAATCACGTGCTCGTTATCCACGGATGAAAGAAATGATGAGGTGATCACCCCCACGTCAGAGAAAATCCAAGACATGCGCTGGTGGGAGTGGGCGATCATAGAAATTCAATCAGGTGTGTCAGGATATGACGGTAATTCAAAATCATTCCAGAACCCACGCTCAACTCTCATCACACCTGAAATGGCAAGTTTGTGTTCGGCAACGCAGGTATAGAGGAGGTACCGTCGGCCTGACATCATCAAATCAGGCAGGGTTTGCATATTACAAGTTGTTTCCAAAACACAGTCGAGGTTTTCATTTGATCCAACACAGAGTCGAAGTCGAGACTGCTTTCAGTAGCATAGAACCTCGGTTCGACTAAAGAGGTTACAAGAATTACAGTGGTCAAGTGCCGGAGCTACAGAATGGCGAGAAAACGTGGTGGTGTTTTACTCAAACAAGAATTGGATAATTTATCCTTTTTGCAATTGCATCCCGAGGTCCAGAGGCACTTTTCAAATGGGGGATGTATGGAATTTGCAGAAAGATTGCAAATTGGGTGTCACCAAGCCACGGCTAAAGCCTTCGCCAAGACATTTGATGGCAACAGAGCTCGGGTTGGCTCTGTGGAAATCAAAGTGAATGAGGAGTTCATTACAGCAGCTACAGGATTGTCGACAACTGGTCAAAGATGGTTTAAAACCACCGCTCCTAAAAATCTGGATTTTAGGTTCTATCTGAAAGATGGGTATAAGCACAAAGCATGGAGTAAAGGTATGCTCGTTTCATATTTGGATGAAGAGTGGCAAGATTTATTCAAAGGCATTCAATTATACATTACATCAGAAGGTAGATATGATAAATTAATGATGTATCACTTTAAACTGATGGATCACTTCACAAACAAGACCCCCATCAATTTGCCTTATTTCTTATATCACAGTTTGACCAAAGTATGCAGGAGAATTAGAGCTCAACCTTTGAGCATAAAAAATACTCTATGTCACCTAGGCCTCATTAAATTGATTCTCCTCCAAGAGTTGAAACAACAGGGGAGGACATGGGAGCACTTTCTTTTCTAGGAAGGTTTTGAAACCCAGAACCAGACTGTAAAGGAACAGATGGCTGGCTCAAGGAAGCAATCATCCCCTCAGAGAAGTTCAAGAAGAAGAAGGGCTTTACCAAGACCTTCAGAAGACAGATTGTCTGGACAGAAAACTCACATGTCAAAAAGAAAACTAAGTTTCGAGAAGGAAACAGAGAAGACTACACAACAAAATACAGGGCATCCAACAGAGCAGAGTGCAAGCAAGAACATACTCAACTTACCTTACTCAAATTCTGAATCTGAGCAACAAATTCAATACCCTGCAGTTAAGAGTTCCGAACAATCAGCTGAATGTGCTCAGAATTATCAAACTTTTAGTCATATAGAGCAGGGAGAATCATCCAAAAAACCTAAATCAAGTAAGTCTCAAAGGATCAAACATCTCAAGGAAGTAATCACCCAGCAAGAATTTTTTGAGCGGGTGATTAAAGACAGGTACCAAAAGTTATCAAATAACTTTGCCAAGACAAACGTTGCGTTTGAACGATTGGCCAAGGAGAGTGTCAGAGAGCAGAAGAGGAAAGCTAAACTCACTAAAGACTGTAACAGCCTGTGGTGTCTTACCAAGCACCTTAAAAAATAGATCAGGGGGTTGAAACTAAAGTTGAAGCAAAAAGTGAAACAAAGATCTCACCCAGACCTGAAGGTTCTTGCTCAGGTGGCCGTCAATATGCAAGGTGAGAAGTCAGATGCTCGCTAGTTTTGGTTTGAAATCGATTTTGAAGGTGAAAGTTCTTTTTGTGCACTATCAGGACTTTCAACAGCGCCAGGCTACTATTTCGTTACCCGTTAGCTGTGGAAAATGATAGCTTTCAGCAGCTAACCCGTGAAAAACTCAAACGATTGCACTGTTGAAAGCTGGGCAAGCAAGTTTTGAGGCCGAGAACGCAAAAGTTTATTTCAAACATGTTTTGAAGATATGCCAACGAATCAGTAGACTATTAAAATTGCATGCAAGTGTTCAACCTCATGGATTCGAGGGATTTTGGTTACACTTTCAAAATCATTGCCTAAAAACTCGCCCATTGATAGTGGAAGGTTAAACAGTCATATACAGGTGTCATGTTATTTCACCACGCTGCAAATGATGAAAGATGGAGGAGTCAAATGGCGAATTTTGGAGGCTGAAGATAGTGCGACCTC
Source organism: Picea mariana (assembly GCA_032191745.1). Lineage (NCBI taxonomy): Eukaryota > Viridiplantae > Streptophyta > Pinopsida > Pinales > Pinaceae > Picea > Picea mariana. Next base: position 87,669 of record JASDQU010013148.1, read on the forward strand.
TTAGTTTAAGTTGTTGAAGACTTTAATGTTAGAGTTGTTTAAATAGAATAGAACTGTTTTCATTTAATAACAAATCCATGTTTTTAGGATCTGTTCAACTGTTTGTAAAGGCTATAAATGCCTGTTTTGATATCAAACAAGGGTTCAACTTTGAATACTATGATGCTGCCTCTGTAACACACAGACTTATTCTTATTTTATAAAAAACTGCAAGCTTCTTTCAGTTCTGTGTCATATTTTCTCTTCTATTTCTTTATATAGCTTATGAGTGGAAGTCCTTTGTTGAAGCTCATTCAATTTGCAGTGACTGTCATCTCACTGATTAATTGTCTTAGTTGATTATCATAAGTTATTTCTTGGTTGTTAGACCCATTGTGTTTGTTGGCATGAAACATAATCTGGTTCAATAGTTGTTTTCTTTCCCCCATTTAATCAAACTTTATTTGACCACGGTGCTAGAAAGCCTTGTGAGATTTTGTATCTCTAGACAGTCTTGAAAACAGTCAAGTACTTAGATATTCATTTTGACCCAAAAACCATATCAAATATTGAGAAAACATTTCCCAAAAAAGAGTTAGTTACCAGGCATCTCCGACTTACAGCCTAGGAGAGTTTCCTGGAGTGATAAAAGGGAGGTCACATTTTTTACCCAGTTTTTAAAAATGGTACTACCGATAGCAGCCCCCGTCCCTTTTTAGGTGGTTTTTCGATATTTTAAGTTTTTTGATCCACAATTTTTTTTTAAATGTTTATTTTTCATCGATTTCAAAATTTTCTAAAATTTAATTTTTTTCCTTCAATGGTGCTTTTAGTCATTTTTTCATGTTTCTTTCAATCTTAAAAATATTTTTTACCATTTGTTTTTTTGAAGTTATGATTTTTCATATAATTGTGTCTCCTTAATTAATTTATTGTTCCATACTTTTAAAATATAGTAGAAAACATAAATTTTAACACATTATTTACCTTTACTTCAATACATAGAAAAAAATTGTAGTTAAATAACACTATTTTTTAATATTTAACAAAAAAATATACATTTTACAACCATATATAATATAAAAAAAACCTATACATTTTGGTACCTATTCATTGAAAATAGCATGTCAAATAAAGCATTTTTATGGACAAAATTGAAAAAAAAAATGAAAATTTTATAAAAAAAAATAACATTTTTTTTTCATATTTTTATAAATTTGAAGTAAAAAATGACAATATTTAATAAAAAAAATCATAGTAAAGTGATTCACATACAAATAAAAGGAAAAAGAAAACAAGAAAAAGATTGATCATAAAACAATAATAGATACATCTTCATTCTTATTTTAAAATCTAAAAGTCAAAACATTACAGTTATAGCTCATAAAACATTTGCAAACGTCTTTATGGGCATCTTAAAATTAATCAACAATATCATATATCTCAAATTAATCATTCTCAAAGGACACATTATAATCTTCTTCGACATCATTTTGTGCTTCCAATGTGTCATTTTGTTCTTCCATTGGCTCTTTGATATCGGCAAGTTCTCCAAAGTGATCATTTCCAATCATTCCTCCTAATGGTACTTGAGGTTCCTTTGACATTTTTTCCACCTTTGATTCACTAAAATATTTTTTCTTCAAGCCAACTTCTTGCATTTTATCTGGAAGAGATGGAATAGAATTAATTATTTGTTGAATATAACTGCACTACATTGGGTCACTTTCAATGGCTATGCAATTTCTTTCTTTCTATAAGCAACAAGCTAATGTTGTATCTAATAACCAAATACAAAATAAATAATAAAGTTAAATATTGTAAAAATACATAAATTAAAAATATATAATATTGAAGTATGATTTCATAAATATTAGATCATAACTCTTACGTGAACCCAAGAACAAATCCAAAAACCAATCTCTTTCATTTGAAATTGTATCTATAAGATAATTAATTAATGTTGCGGTTTTTTATAAATGTTAACCATCTCTCCTTTCAAATCATTTCCCTCATATGTTAGTTTTCTAACCACAACATTGTATACCAACAAACTACTAGAAGTCTCGCCATCCTTTACATTGACAATAATAGAATTATAAGAATCATTTTTTGTCCAGATTACAAGATGTATACTCTCAAAATCACGTTTAAATGGTTGTCTATTGGAGCTCTAAATATTAGGCTTGTGCCTGTAACATAAATAAGTGCAAATTCAATTAACATGTGAATTAATAAAAAAAAATTCTAATCTTAATTGTTAAACATACACTTTTAATATCTTACCAAATAAACTGCATCATTGTCTTTTATTTTTCCTTGAAGATTGAATGTACTAATATTTGTTGTGTGTTTGAATGAAATACCAGAAATCTCCAAAATGGTGATGTTGTCACTTCTGTAAATCCCATAACCACTTTATTGAAAGCTTGGTAAGTATAAGTCTCGGTATCATATCCAATGTTTTGGATATTATAACCATGAGGGATATCCACAATAACTAGGGAGTATTCATTTTTAGGAATAATATTTGCAAGTTGTTCACAATCATCTAATATCACTTTATATTGAACAGATTCAAGCTCATTCCAAATGTAGTGATTAAGGGTGTCATCAAGTTCAACAGTTCGAACACGTCTCCTTCTTTCTCTTTCAAACTTGGCTTTTTGAATAAAACTTTTAAAGGTTTCAGATACTCCATCTGCATTCTTCTTTAGCATCTTTAATGAAACAAACAAACATATAGTTATATATCTATAACTATTAAAATAGAAATAAATTAACTTACAAACGAATATTATGAATGTAATAAATCAACATACATTTTTTAATGCAACAAAAAATTGTTTCAACACTATTGTAGAGCTTGAATCTGGATAGTTGAGTTTAATATCATCCTGACTTTATTCATTCAACATCTTAACCATTTCCTCTTGTATTCTCATATACACCTTGTGATTAAATTTAAAAAAAGAATAATGTTATAACGATATATATAATAAAATATCTAAAACATTGATATGTTAAACTGAAAAAATTAATTTTCTTGTCCTAACATGAATAACAAATTTACTTTTTAAATTCATCACACATTTCTTCCATTGACAATTCACCAGACCTTACACGTGATAATATGGTTATGATAAGTTTCTCATCCTTCACTCCTTATATTGTTCTCCAAGGTGTTATAGTCATATCAACTAGAAGATTTTTTATTTTAGGACCTATCTTGCTTGTGCCACATATCAATAGTTTATCCCTCTTAACTCTCTGAATTTTTATACTAATATTTTCCCATAGGGTGAAGATATTCAAATCTCATACATGTCCAGTTCTAAATTCCAATTGAAAATAGCTATCCACAGCTCTAAATACATCACTTCATTTGCGATTTTTTTTCTTTTACATTTTCATCATCAAGTGAGAATATTATTTCCATACAACATTGCTTCCGAAACTTGGCATCAACATTTGATCTCTCCCCACGACATATTTCAGAGAACTCATTATGGATAAATCTCACCCTTTGAATGAAATTCATGGACATTTTGTACTCATTGTCTGTGTTATGATCCCATGCCAATAACTTTTTTTATGAATCTGTTAAACCAACATAAATTATCCATTTGGCTATCTCAAAAAGAGAATTATTGGAATATTCTTGCATCAATTCTCTTCTAGCGTCTGCAGAATGATTTCCTTCAATCATGTAATATTTGTAGTCAAAACAATTTGATCTATCAAATTCTTCCCTCCTGGGAACTTCCATTGGGTCAACAAGAACTAGGTAGTAAACCACATGTACATATGAATTGTACCTAATCAATGCTTTCAAATTGTGAATATGCAAGTGATGCAGTTTTCTAATTTAATATTTTTCTTTCCCTTCTATGGGTTATAAAGTTGCTTCACATTCAACTAAAATGTATGGCCATCATCAACTAAGTTCGTCATCCTCAATCTATTTTGAATGGCATATTGTGTTGTTTTCATAATACCATCCTCTAGACCAACACCTAATGTTATTATTTCTCTACTACATTTAGGACTTTCACTATAATACTTAGAGATAACAATGGCTTCTTGAACATCATCAACAACATTTTTTTTATTCCTCTTATGATTTAAATGTGTTTCATCTAAATCAACGATTTCTTCATAATCAATAGGAATAGACTCATCATCGGCCATCGCTCTTTTGCTTTTATCTTGCTTATTCTTTTTGCGAGAAGAAGTGATAACATCATTGGGACTAATCTCAACAAAATATTCATTTAGAGTTTCTTCATTTTCAAATGTAACCCTTTCAGGATTTCTAAAATGATGACTTTTCTTTCTTCTTTCATGTTCTTCTATGTCTACTCTTGCAACTTCAACCTCCGTTACTTTTTGTTTCCTTTTCCTTCCTTCTTATGTATTTTTAATATGAAAAATGTTTATGGCATCCATAATATTATTCTCTGTAGAGTAAATCCCCACTAACATATGTGAAAGTTGTCCAGCAAAATCCTGTAAAACTAAAATATAACATTTTCATGTTAAATAAAATTTAAAAATTAACATGATACTAAAAATAATAAAGGATACAAAAAAAAAAAAAAAAAAAAAAAAAATTACATTGTCTTTCTCAATGTCATCAAAGATGGATGCACATAATTCTGTAAAACATTCACCCTTGTTATAATTGCTCAATTTGAAACAATATCTAATCTTGATATAAGTCATGCCTTGTTTGACGAGTGCATAAACAATATTTGTGGTTGGCACCAAACATATATCTCGTAACAAGCCAAGTGTCTGATAATTTCCTTGCACATGTTCTAACTCGGCACAATACAAATATATATATGTTCTCCATTGTTGTCTTTCTTGTCTTTAACAAACTGAGAATATTCCATCTTTTTTTCACCTTCCACAGATTTTCATTGTTGCATTGTGTGCCCAGGGATTTCCCTTCGTGGCCAATTCACGGTCCAAACCAAGAATATTCCAGTTTGTTTTCACCTTCCACAGATTTCCATTGTTGCATTTTGTGCCCATGGATTGCCTCCCCACGGCCAAATCATGGTCTCGGGACCGTGACTTGGTCGTGGGGTTGGCAGGGCTGGGGCAATGTCGGGCATCACCCCATCCCCCGGTCAAGTCATGGTCCCGGAACCGTGACTTATCCGCAAGGTTGGCTGAGCTAGGGCGATGTTAGGCATCGCCCCAAACGGCCCCCACCCCCCCCAGTGGCCAAGGTAGGTCTCATGGCCCCACGAGACACCCTTGGTCATGGAGGGAGCTGGGGTGATGCCCGACATCTCCCCAACCCCCGCGGCCAAGCCCCTCGCCATAGCCCCTGTGGCCAAGCTCCGGGCGTTATTGGGGCTTATCCACGGGGTTTCCCCTTGGTGGCCAAGTCACGGCCCCCGCGGCTAGCCCGGGGGCTAGGGCAATGTCGGGCATCACCCCAACCATCCCCAAAGGCCAAATCATAGTCTTGCATGGGAGGAGCATTTTGTCTAGTAACCACCATGGACCAAAACTGAAAAAATTTAAGTAAAAAACAATAAAAAAAAAAGTACATTTTTCTAAAAAACTATACCTAAATTTGCCTTTTTCCCTTCTTTTTTTTGAAAAAATATTAAAAATTTTGTTAAAATTTCTTTGTAAAAGATCTCAATTTTTTTTTAAAGTTGTTAGTTTTTTAGAAAAAAATAGAAAACATCGAACAAAAATTTACGTTTTTATAATTTTTGCATGAAAAATTCTTATGTGATTCAAAGATGATCTTATAAATGTTGTTTTGGTAAATGGTAAGAATTTAAAAAATAACTAACCTCTAAAATGCTATATTCTCCTCGAATGTCTTCTCGATGTTTCTCCCTTGTAGCTTGCTCCAAATTATTTAACAAATACTGCCCAAGATTTCACACAATGTAAAAAGACAAAACAAGACTGTGTATATATAACGCAGATAATATATATTATTGTTAGTATAACAAATGTGGGATAAATAAAAATGAAGAAGATTGTCTACATATATACCTAAAATTATATGGATCATCGTTATGTTTAATGAATGTGGGATAAATAAACAAACGTGAAAAATATTGTAATTAACAAGTAAATAATGAAATAAAAGAGTAAAAGTTGTTTTTAATTTTGAAGGGAAAAAATTGGGGGGCAATTTTGGAGAGAAAAATTTGAAGGGAAATTTTGTGGAATATTTGGAGAGGCGGGGGGGATTTTAGAGGGAAAATATCATTTTGCAAGTTATAAGATTGTCATTGGGAGGATGAGCATTTGTATCATTCTATGTTCTTAGTGAGAAGTGATGACTTCGTCAGATAAAGAATATTTTATTTCTGAAGCATCAACAAATTGTCCGCATAAGACTTTTGTTGGGACTAACAAATGTGATGGGAATGTTTGTAATGCAAATGAGGTGTCAGATTTTTCAGTTAGTTGGAAGTTTGATCATAGTGCAAGCAATCTTATTCAGCATGTTCCTCAAGAAAGTCCTAAATCAAAGGACTTTGAAGGCACCGATGATAAAGAGGAATATGATGGTGATCAATCTATTCAGAAGTTTAATAGTAATGAAAATAATCAAAATGTAGGTTGAAGTGGAGACTATGATCAGCGTTTAAATGATTGGGATGATAATTTTCCTCCAAGTGAGGATTTTCAAGGTATCGATGAAGATTTCTAAGGAACCAATGAATATGATGAAGAATTTTCCGTAAGTGGAAATTTTAAAAGCACTGAAGATGATTATGACAATGGTGAACACTCTTTCCCGAGTGTGGAATTTAAATATGGCAATGTTGGTGATGATTAATTTCCTCCAAGTGAGGATTTTGAAGGTATTGATGAAGATTTTTCTCCAAGTGAGGATTTCCACGACACGAATGAGGATGATGAAGAATTCCCCCCAAGTGGGGATTTTAAAAGTAGTGATTGTGATTATGGCAATGGTGGACAGTCTTTCCCGAATGAGAAATTTAAAGGAAACAATGTTGGTGATGATGATTTTCCTCCAAGTGAGCATTTTCAAGGTACCCATGAGGATGATGAAGATTTTCCTCCATCTGAGTATTTTCAAGTCATTAATGTAACAACCATGATTTCATTTAAGCTACTATAATTTAAAACAGAGCAGAAAATTTAAAGATTACTAAAAATTTGCTTACTCACGCATATTTATTTCCAGATTTTGGTAAATTAAATAACATTTTCCAAAACAATTTGCATAACAATTTAAATCTACATAATAATTTGCATACAAGTTAAAATTTAGTAAACACTTCACAATTTTGAAAAATACCTGTCACTGATGCTAAGCTTGAATCTTCGCTTGAACCTTCGCTTGAACACCCCAAAACCACCACCCTGCCGACCAGTACGCCTGGCCCTAGGACATCTACGGACGTCCTAGCCCTCCGAGCCCAAAACCCCTCAGCCCCGGTGTGCACTGAAAATCCACTGTTCACTATCTCTCCCAATGTTTCCCCAAAATCTCCTCTCGTAAACTCTATCCCTCCATGAATGTCCCCCAAAATCCATCCTCCTCCTTGCCTTATGCCTCCATCACCTTCCCGAACCTTTACTCCTCACCCAACCTTATCCATACATTTATGTCTCTTTACTAGTCTTATCCCTTAATTAATGTTCATTTTACGTATGGGTTACGTTATCCCTTATGGGATACGTAACCCATTTAAACTTATATTTTATTTTCCCCTTTTTTTTAATACATTAATCAATTACTTTAATTAATAAT
>JASDQU010013148.1:102924-127325 GCA_032191745.1 Picea mariana
CATTTCCCAACCGTGACTTGGCTGCAAGGTTGGCTGGGATAGGGCAATGTCAGGCATCGCCCCAACACCCCCCCCACCCTGCGGCCAAGGCAAGGTCTCGTGGCCCCACGGGACCATCCCTTGGTTGCGGAGGGAGTTGGGGCGATGCCCGACATCGCCCCAACCACCACGGCCAAGTCCCTCATCCTAGACCCTGTGACCAAGCTCTGGGCACGCTCGGGGCTTAGTCATGGGGTTTCCCCTCGACGGCCAAGTCATGGCCCTCGCGGCTAGCTCGGGGTCTAGGGCGATGTCAGGCATCACCCTGAGTGTCCCCATAGGCCAAATCACAGTCTTGTTGTTGAAATAATGTAACTACAAAGAGTATTATTATTATTATTTGATATATTATTCATTGGATCAATCCCCATTGTGGATTGATCATGTTGGCTATTGTAATAGGACCAAATCCCCTTTTGCGGATTGGTTAAATGATAATTATAATAGGTAGAATAAGAAGTCGACCCCAAAAAATATTAAAAAGGCCCCAAAAAATATTGAAGGTGGTTATAACCACCCAGTTGGAGAAGTCGGCCCTGCCTGTGAAGAGACACTTCACATGTGCCAGTCTAATATAAATAAGGAGGCTAGCACCTCACTTAGACACACAACTCACTTGCTCATTAAGAGACAAGTTTCGGATCTACTGTTAGAGAAGAAGGAGAGAGAGTGGTGCATATCTGGGAGAGGATATTCTACTTTAGTTTAAGAGATCTCTTGGCATTGTATTGGCTATCTATATTAAGGAAGTTTCGCTAGGTTTTCTTCCCCTAGAGGGTTTCCTAGGATAAGTGTTGTGTCTCTTGTGATTATGTATTTCTCAGTGATCTTGGATTATGCTATTGTTATCTAATGAAATGCAAAGAACTATAATAATGGATTAAACATTAACATGGTATCAGAGCCAAGCTAAAGGAAGCATCTTTCACAAGAGTGAAAAACGTCACTGTTGACGTACACGAAAATTAAGGTTTTTTTATGGTGAAGCTTTTCAGCGCCAAAACCATCTAGAAAAGTGTGTCCTCCCGTAAGGATCACTTTGGCACTCTCAGTGCACTTTTTTAGTGGTTGGATCTCCTGAAAAGTGAAACCCTAGTTTCACAAAGTACTAGAAAACCAATGTACCAGAAGTACCAGACTACCAAAGGTACTAGAAGCACCAGTCCAGAAATACGTAGATCAAATTTGGAGGAGAAAAATTTGGATTTTCTCAGATCCAAACACACCAGGCTACTCACCTCAGCCAAGCTCACCTCTTGGTAAGTTCAGATTTTGATTTTGAGCACTTTCATTTTTTGGTCATTTTCCTAGCTCCAGGTAAAGATGTCTGCAAGCGTTAAGCTTGTTGACAAGCTAGAAGGAGTGGAAAAATTTCGTGCCTGGAAGTATAGGATTGGCCTCATTCTTGAAGAGAATGACCTAGCAAGATTCGTCAAAGAGGAAGTACCGGAACTCGTCGATGCTGCAGAAAAGGCAAAGCATCAAAAGGACACAATCAGGGCCAAAAGAATCATTGCAGATTCAATCAAAGACCACATGATTCCTTATGTGTCATCTAAGAAGACCCCGAAAGAAATGTTTGATGCCTTCACCAAACTATATGAAGGAAAGAACATAAACCGGAAGATGAATCTAAGAACTCAACTGAAGAATACAAGGATGCAGAAAGGAGAAACGATTCAGGAATACTTCTGCAGAATCTCAGAATTCAAAGAACAGTTAGAAGCTATTGGAGATACCATAGATGAATATGAAATCATAATGATGGCCCTAAATGGTCTCACAAGACCTTGGGATGCATTCATACAAACGATATGTGCCAGAACAGAGAAACTGAAGTTTGATAGTCTATGGGAAGAATGCATCCAAGAAGAAACAAGAGTAGTGAATCATGAAGTGTTACTAGCTAGATATGATGATCAAGCCCTAGATACTCACACTAAAGGAGGAAGGAAGAAACCATACTTCCAAAAAGAGTCTCATAAAGAGCCTCAACAGTCAAACAAATTCAATCATAAAGAATCTCATCCAAGGAGATTTCAGAAGAAAGGACAACAAAAGGAAAGGGACTACTCATCTATACAATGCTATCATTGTGACAAGATGGGACACATTACGAAGTTTTGTCCATCCAGACGAGAAGAATACAAGAGAAAACATAAAATGCTCCATGCCCATGTAGTTGAAGATGAAGAGCCACCCGCAAAGATGATAAGAGAGCAGATCAAAGACCATGTCTTGATCTCGGCCCTCTCAGGATATGTAACACCCAGAGAGGACACTTGGCTCATTTATAGTGGTGCATCCAAGCACATGACGGGACAAAGAAACTTTCTCTCTTGTATCTCAGAAAAGAATTTTTCTCAGAAAGTGACACTTGGAGATGATTACCAATATCTCATCAAGGGAGTGGGAGAATCAAACCATAAACTAAATTCAGGGAATTAACTAAAAATGAAGGACGTACTATATGTACCAAGCTTGAAGAAGAACCTACTCTCCATTTCAGCTTTAGAAAAGAAAGGCTTCAGAGTTTCCTTTATAGATGGAGAAGTTCTTATGTGGGATAAAGGAGAAACCTTAAATGAAGCAATCATCATTGGAAGTGAAGAAAATGGCTTATATAAACTAAAGGGTCACTTAGAGGCTACCATGACCCACGCCATTGAAAACTCATGTGAACTTTGGCATAGAAGGTTATCCCACATCAACTACAAGGAACTACCATACATATGTAAAGCAGTCACAGGTTTACCAGAAATCAAAGGTGACCATAAAGGCATATGCAATGGATGTGCACAAGGGAAGAACATCAAGAACTCATTTCTGAAGAGGGACAGCAAGACAAAAGGATTCCTAGAACTCATTCATTCATATGTATGTGGCCCAATGCCATCATTCTCCATTAGCGGGTATGTATATTATATATCATTCATTGATGATTAATCTCGTAAAACCTAGATATATTTCTTGAAATCTAAAGATGAAGTGTTCAGCAAGTTCAAGGAATTCAAAGCCTTGATAGAGAACCTTTCTGAAAGGAAGATTAAGATACTCGGGTTAGATAATGGAGGAGAATATACCTCAAAAGAGTATGTGAACTTCTGCAAATATGTTGGGATCAAGAGGGAACTCACTACTCCCTATAATCCCCCAAAAAATGGTGTAGTTGAACAAAAGAACATAACCATACTGGAAGTTGTGAAGACTATGATCCATGATCAAGATCTTCCTATGTGCTTATGGGCAGAAGCAGCAATGGTAGTTGTATATGTGAAGAACCGATTGTCCCACAGTGCACTTGGGCTCAAGACACCGGAAGAGATGTTCACCGGAAAGAAGCCATAGGTAAGCCATCTCAAAATATTTGGTTGTCCAGTGTTTATTAATATACCTAAAGAAAAGAGAAACAAGTTGGACCCTTCGGGAAAGAAGGGAATATTTTTGGGATACTATGAGGTCTCCAAGGCCTTCAAAATCTATATACCAAGTCAACATCACATTGAGATCAACAGGGATGTGACCTTTGATGAAGATGCAGTGCTCAAGAAATATAAACTATGCCAGCTTGAAGAAGTATATGAAGAGGAACCCGTAATCCCCAGTACTGCAATGAGGGAGGTTCCCAGAGATGCAGAACCAATGAGTGAAGTCGTAACTTCCCCTGATGAGGAACTTCTAGAAGACCATGATATAGTAGAAGTGCAAGAACCTCCTCAGATGATGATCCTCCATAAAAGAAAGCTAGATTGGGCTAGATATCTTATTCAAGATGGAGAGAAGTATAGTGTTCCCCAAAGAACTATGAGAAAGGTGAAAAGACAAAATCCATTCTCCATTTATACGGATTTGATGTGTGATCTCCTAGAAGAGGAGCCTACCTGCTTTGAAGAATCCATTCAGAGGAAAGAATGGGCAGATGCCATGATAGAGGAATACCAATCCATAATGAAGAACTAAGTATGGGAAATAGTTCCCAGACTGAAGAATAAAGATGTGGTATCCTCCAGATGGTTCTTCAAAATAAAACATGTTGCTGATGGAATTATTGAGAAGTATAAAGAAAGATTTGTCGCTCGTGGATTTTCCCATAAGGAAGGCATTGACTATGAAGAGACATTTGCTCTTGTGGCCAGATACACTTCGATCAAAACCATCATAGCTCTTGCAGCTAAGATAAAGTGGAAGCTACACCATATGGACGTGAAGATAGCTTTCCTAAATGGTCTCATCGAAGAGGAAGTGTATATAGAGTAATCTCAAGGATTTGAGGTTGAAGATAGGAAGTCTCATGTCTGTAGATTGAAGAAAGCCTTATACGGATTGAAGCAAGCTCCTAGAGCTTGGTATGGCCATATAGACAGTTTCTTGACAATCTTAGGCTTTACCAAGAGTAAAGCAAACTCTAACCTCTACTTCAAAATCATGAACAATGAGCCAGTACTCTTACTGCTATATGTGGATGAATTATTCTTAACTGGAGAAGAAAATCTCATCACTAAATGTAAAAATAGACTTTCCTCGGAATTTGAAATGAAAGACCTTGGCCTAATGCATTATTTCTTAGGTCTTGAGGTATGGAAGAGTCCTGAGAGGATATTCCTTAACCAAGGGAAGTACACGATAGAAATATTGAAGAGATTCGACATGCTAGAATGCAGACCCATGAATACACCCATGGAAGTGAAGTTGAAGCTATTGGTCAATACTTCGTCAGAGTTGATTGATGCCACACTATACAGATAGATTATTGGATCATTGATGTACCTGACGAACACAAAACCAAGCATTTGTTTTGTCGTGAACACCTTGAGTCAGTTTCTGGTAGAACCCAGAAGTGTTCACCTAGTGGTTGCAAAACATGTAATGAGGTACCTTAAAGGTACAATAGATTGTGGTCTCAGCTATGATGGAGATCATGATTTCACATTGAGTGGATATACTGATGCAGATTGGGCAGGAAGTGTTTCTGATAGGAAAAGCACTTCAGGATGTTGTTTCAGTTTGGGATCAGCTATGATCTCGTGTCAGAGTAGGAAGCAATATAGTATTGCTCTTAGCATAATGGAAGAAGAATACATTGTTACATGTTCTGCTAGCTACGAAGCTATATGGATTCGAAAGTTGCTGACCAGCCTATTTGACTTAGAGATGAGAGCAACCTTGATTCTATGTGACAACCATAGCTGCTTAAAGATGACAGAGAATATTGTATTCCACGATAGGTCAAAGAACATAGAGATCCGTTATCATTACATCTGTGACATGGTGCAAAGAGGAGCCTTAAAGCTCCAGTACATTAGCACGGATGAACAAGTTGTTGATGTGTTGACCAAGCCATTATCTCGCATAAAGTTTGATTACTTTTGAGATAAGCTTGGTATAGTCCGAAACGACCCTCCTCAAAAGGGAGAGTAGATGTTGTGATGAGACATCTCTTGCTTCTGATCTGATGGTTGTGACATAAAGCAAGATGATGTGATATGACTAGTACTGTGCTTCCAACTACATAGTTGTGACATAAAGCCAGTCTAGTATCCTGCTTCTGACCTGATGGTTATGACGTAAAGCAGGAAAAGTACCTTGCTTCTGACCTGATGGTTTTGATGTAAAGCAAGATGATGTGTGACTAGTACTATGCTTATGATTGTATAGCTGTGACATAAAGAAAGTCTAGCTCCCTGCTTCCGACCTGATGGTTGTGACATAAAGTAGGATGTGTACCTTGCTTCCGACCTGATGGTCATGACATAAATCAAGATGATATGATGAGACTAGCACTGTGCTTCCAGCTGGATAGCTGTGATGTAAAGCCAATCTAGTATCCTGCTTTCGACCTGATGGTTGTGATGTAAAGCAGGACGAGTATCTTGCTTCCAACTTGAGTGTTGTGATGTAAACCAAGACGATGAGATGAGACTAGTACTGTGCTTCTAGCTGGATAGTTGTGACGTAAAACCAGTCTAGTATCTTGCATCCAACCTGAGTGTTGTGATGTAAAGAAAGACATTGAGATGAGATGAGTACTGAGCTTCCAGCTTGACATCTGTGACGTAAAGCCAGACTTGTATTATGATGAGACAGCCTTGTGTTGTGATGATGATGACGTATCAGTTTTTATACTAATACATATTGATTCAGATGATGATGGCATTCCTTTGAGAATGACGATGCTACCGATGAAGAAAACTTTCGATGATTTATAGATACGTCAGTCAGTGTTCCAAGATGATATTGATGATGTTGTCTTCTCACCCACTTGATGTTGTTGATGATGTTGTCCTCTCTCTCTCGCATGATGTTGTTGAAGAATACCCTTCTTGTTAAGGGGGAGTGTTGAAATAATGTAACTGCAAAGAGTATTCTTATTATTATTTGATATATTATTCATTGGATCAATGTAACACCCTGTTTCCCCCAGTTTGTAAAAATAACAGGACTGGCAAAGAACTATGGAAAACTCATAAATGTGAATATGTGATGTAACTGGACCTTGAGGAAAAGGTCAATGAATGTGAATAACATTTTGAATTTTATTGCAGGACTACTGAGAGGGGATGTGTAGGAAAAGAGACCACGATGGCGATGGAAGGCACTTGGAAAGGTGGCGTTAACTTCCACCAATAACTAGTACCGTATTTGGACTCCACTGACCCGGAGAACCAAAAGCGGCTCGCTGGCCCTGAATTAAATGACTCGAAGGCTAGTAGGTATATGTCTTAATGAGGGATGGGGAGGTGAACCGCCTATCCGTAGAGCCATCATGACTGACCAGCGTGAGGGTAATCGTGCCAAACGCAACCTCGCAAGAGGATAAGGCATGGGGTAGAAGCGATTGCGGAGGGGGATGCGAGGAGAGAACTCTGGCAATATGCAGAGTGAGTGATAGCAGAGAGGAAGGATTGCAACCTTCGCTCTTGGTCACTGGAAGACAGAGACGCAGTCTCACAGCATCGTGGTCTCATCTCGGGGGTGGCTAGTGGTAAATCCGCTGGGAGTCGCTAAGCCTACGGTTGGGTGGAAATGAGCACCCCTCTCAGCAGTTGCTTACCCCTGGTGCTATTTCTGATAAGTGTTTTGCCTCTAGATCCTTGAAATATATGTATTCTGATAATTATGCTCATAAGCTGTGAAACTGTGAATGTTTTTATTATAAGAATGTCTATGTGGTATTTTGATCAGTACTAGTAGTTGTATATGCTTATAACAGAAAAACCACGCATGGCTTATGTTGATAAAGGACTTTAATTATGCATAAGTTGAACCAAGTCAGACTTCTAATCCATTCTCGAGAATTTGTTTCCCCTTATCTGTCTCCCAGAATGCCCCGGAATAGATCTCTTCACAGAGATTCCCTCCTTGTAAAGGTTTACCAAGAACCTGGAAAAAGGACTTGAATGTGAAAGTCTTAACAACCCTGTATGAGGAGGAATGACCCTCTTAAAATCCCGATGTAGTAGCTTAGGGATAAGTATCGATCGACGGACGAGATCCCATAGGAAGATCCATGGTCATTCATGACCGTTAGACTGACGAAAGAAAACAAGGGCATTGCCTACCTTGCCCCTTTTCCTCTATCTTCATGAATAGCGAGGAAATCAGGATCGTAGACCCCTAAGGTCCATGAGAACATCTGGACCGTTGATTTTTCCACGTCCATGAAGTAGTGGGAGAGTGCACGACGTGGGACAGATTTGAGCTGTTAGATCTTAGCTAGAAAAAACCAACAGCCATTGGATCTGTTAAGAGATGCATGAGGGTTAAGCCCGCGTGAACGAAAGGTTGAAAGTCCTGACAAGAGGCGTGGCCATCGGGATATCAGCGTTCATGAAATCGGGAGTCCCGATGACATGAGATTGGGAATTTTCATAGTGAAAATTTTGGAATCAATCTGAGTCGTCCATCATAGGAGGACACGTGGGCAAGATCGGAAGCCTGTCGGCATTTCGGAGATCGAAGGGATAAGATGTCGGAGTATTTCAACAGCGAAAACTCCGAAATCGTGAGAAGCGATCAGGACCTTCCATCTTAGGAGGACGTGTGGCGGCAATCGGAGCATTCGGGGAAAGTTTCGAAAGGAAAGATATCCATCGGGAAATCAGGAATCCCATGTGCAAGAAATCCATACACTCCGGAATTGCGAAGTCTGAAATCCCAACCAAGTGAAAAGCGTCCATTGTAGGGCAGTTGTCATCGTATCGGTATATCGGGATTCACTGAATCCTGAGGACGAGCAAATTTTGGCTTCGGAAAGTCCGAAAACCCAACAAGAGATAAGGTTGCAGTCTTGTGAGATAGTGGTCACGTGGGTCAGGATTTTAGCTAGGAGGGATAACACGTAAGGGGCCATATTGGTGAATTGGCTCATCGGAGATCGGAGATTCAAGAGAACAGGGAACTCTTGACATCGGGGATCACGAAACCCCAAAATCCAAGGGTATATGCAATTCCCGTTGTGGAAAGGGTAGCGGTCGTATGCAAAAGGTCGTGACAGGGAAGGAAGGACCTGTGGATCGGGTTTTGACAAAGATTCCAGCAGGGAATCCAATGAGCCCCTTCGACTCATGAACTGATTGAACGATCCTATGAGTGGACGTGCTTGGGAGCACGACTGCATCACTTCCCATATCGAAATTCAAATATTTGAATAACGAAGAGTCTTGGAGTCGTTTCACTTTGAACTCCCGAGTACCGAAACCCTAAAAGGATCCATGCCGTTGGATCAAGGGAGGCTTATATCCGTCGATCCCCCTTTGGAGGGAAACTTTGGAGACCTCAGAAGTCTCAGGGATTTGAATGGGGAAAGATAGAAGTCATGTATCACAATTCCTTGAATCGCGAAAAGACGATAAGTTCTTGACTGGCTTAAGCGCGTGGACACCGTATAGGGTCACGTGGACAAGACCCCAAGAGAGAAACTTGCCCCTCGCTAAGCCCCGTAGGACTTCAGGGATTCTGATTGTTGAGGAATCAATGAAAAAGTTTGATTTGCGTAGTGGGTATGTGACAAAGTGGTATCAGAGCATGGTTACAACACTCAGCCTGATTGGGCTCATGCACGAGTTGTGCATAAGCTCCGTTTGAAGTACTCCTATGAAGAGTAACCCCTAACGTAACTCTCTTGTCCAAGATTAAAACTCAAAAATGAGAACTTGACTGTGTATGCATGTGAAAGAGCTATAAATTATGCACAAACTATAAAAATGTATTTAACTCTTGACTAATAACCAGCGTTTGTCTTTTCACTCAAGCAGACGATCAGCCACAGGAATCTACCGATGCAGAGTATGGTGACTCACCAAGAGGTGGGAGAAGGCTCCCACAACAGAGATGAAGATTCTAACGAAATAAGAGTAATAGGAACCCCTCTAGACCTAGCTGAGACTATGAGGAGTCTCATGGCTGAATTGCAAAGCTACAAGGTCAACAATGAAAGGACGATGAAAGAACAAGAAAAGCAAACCGAAATTAATGCAGTGTTACTGTAGAGTTTATCCGACCTACAGCGAAAAATGCAGCATGAACCCGAAGTGCAGAAACATGGTCGTATCAGTGGCCATACTGAGAGGAGCACCTCAAGAAAGGTCCACCCCAGAGGTAAAGGACCAGTGCCAGACGATTCCACTAAGAAGGAAGCTGGCGATTCAGAAAGCTCTTCCAGCAGCAGGACCAGTTCCTATTCTCGAAGAAAATGAAAGAAGAAAAAGACTTCCAAGAGACATAAATTTGAGGAATTCAGAAAGGCCAAACCTCCCTCCTTCGATGGTGAGATAAATAAAGGAGAGGAAGCCAAGGCCTGGCTACTTGGACTGAAGAAATATTTCAGAGTCCATGATTTTTCAAAAAATATGAAGGCCTGAGTGGCCACTTTCAATATGAGAGGAAAAGCTTCCATCTGGTGGGAAGAACTTAAGAATATGAAAGGGGTCTGCAAGGAGGACCTGTCTTGGAAACAGTTTGAAAAGTACTTCTGGAAGAAGTATTTGTCGGAAAGGTATTTCGACAAGAAGGCTAAAGAGTTTTATGAACTCAAACTGGGACAACTCACTATAGAGGAATATGTCAACAAATTCCTCGACTTATTGAGATATGTACCCTACATCAAAGCAGAGAAGGTGAAGGCACAACACTTCCTCAGTGGGATACCCAAGGAATACTAGAACCGAATCGAATTCGATGAGCCAAAGACCTTAGAAGACACTATTTGAAAAGCAACATATTGTCATGAACAATATGGACATCGGGCAGAGTCTTATGGAGACTGAAAATAGAAGAGTGGTTCAAGATTTCAGAGAAAGAGGATCAAATCCTTAGGATTTAAAAACTACAAGAAGAACCCCAGAATGAACTATCCATCCCAGAGTGTACTCCAACAGAACTTTCCCTCGGTGGACGGAAACAAAACTTCTGGACCCATACCAGTGAAAACTAATAACCCAAAGAAAGAACCTTTGAAATGTTGGGGTTGCGGGGAAGAGCATCTCCTGAGAGACTGTCCACACCGACAACAGAACAGTCAGGAAGTTTATAACATTCAGGAATCTACCACAGTCAATGATGTGGTAAGGAGTGTGCCACAGATTTATGTAGCCTTGGATAATAACCAAGATGACCACTAAGCTTCAGTGGTGGAAATAGAAGGTATGATTTTCAACCATCTAGTGTCTATTTTGATTGACCCTGGTTCAAATTTGAGTTATATATCCCCTAGAGCTATTGATAAGTGTAAACTATAGCCACAGAAGAAAACTAATCCATGGTTGGTACAGTTAGCCACTGGCACCAAAAGAAAGGTAGTAGAGGTCATACCAGCCTGCCAACTAAGGTTGGGTGAATTCCCCACCCAAGAAACCCTTAATGTGTTACCCCTGGGATCATACGATATGTTGATTGGTATGGACTAGTTGGCCGCCCATAAAATCAAATTGGACTGTTACCATAAAACCTTAGAATGTGTGAGGAAAGAAGAAAAAAGGATAACCCTCCAAGGGATCCGAAAACTGGTCTCGGTGAGGCAAATATCAGCCCTGTAAATGAGAAAGTATTGCTGAAAGGGATGTTTCCTATATGCAATACAGGTGTTAAAAACAATAAAAGGTGCTAAACCAAGCCCTGACGATCACCCTATCCTGAGAGAATACAGAGATGTGTTTCCGGAAGAGGTACCGGGTCTACCTCCAAGAAGAGACATTGTCTTCTCGATAGAGCTCGCACCAGGAGCGGTGCCGGTGTCTAGGACACCTTACCGGATGAGCACACCTGAGTTAGTGGAACTCAAATTACAATTGAAAGAAATGATGGATAAGGATATATTTGATCCAGCGTGTCCCCATGGGGAGCACCAGTCCTGTTTGTGAAAAAGAAGGATGGCACCCTTAGAATGTGCATAGATTACAGACAACTTAATAAAGTAACCATAAAGAACAAATACCCCTTTCCCAAGATCGATGATCTATTCGATCAGTTGGGAGGTGCGTCTATTTTCTCAAATATTGACTTGAGGTCGGGGTACCATCAAGTCCGAATCAAGGGTGAATACATCCATAAAACCGCTTTCCGGACATGGTATGGTCACTATGAGTTTGTGGTAGTACCATTTGGGTTAACCAATGCCCCTGCCACTTTCATGTGCTTAATGAACAATGTAATCAGTAAATTCTTAGATAAAATTGTACTAGTTTTCATTGATGACATATTAATCTACTCTAAGAATAGAGAAGAACATGAAGGGCATCTTAGACTTGTGCTGCAAGTGCTAAGAGAGAATTAGCTCTATGCTAAATTCAGCAAATGTGACTTCTTTAAGAAGCAAATACATTACTTGGGACATGTTCTGTTCGAGGAAGGGGTAGCAGTAGATCCTGACAAGATTAGGTCTATCATGGAATGGCCTACCCCAAAGGATGTCTCAGACATCAGATCCTTTATGGGATTGGCGGGATACTATAGGAGATTTATAAAAGGATTCTCCAAGATTGGTTGTCCAATCACTGCCCTCCATAAGAAGGGGACAAAATTCCTGTGGACACAACAATGTGAAGAAAGATTTCAAACCTTGAAACATCTGCTAACCCATGCACCCATGTTGAAAATCACTGACCCAGAAGCTGACTTCCTTGTGTGCACAGATGCCTGTAAGGAAGGGCTCAGAGGAGTCCTTATGCAGAAAGGAAGTGTAATCTGCTATGAATCCCAAAAATTGAACGAACATGAAGTCAACTATGTGACTCATGATCTAGAACTGGCTGCCATAGTGCATGCCTTGAAAATGTGGAGGCATTACCTCTTGGGAAGAAAATTTGTACTTATGACAGATCACTGTGGATTGCGATATTTGTTTGGCCAACCAAAGCTCAATGCTAGACAAGATAGATGGATGGCCCTCCTTAGTGAATTTGATTTTGAAATTAAACACATCAAAGGGAAGGAAAATAGGGTGGTTGATGCCCTTACCAGAAGCATGAAAACAATTCACCTGGCAGTGGTGAGTACCTGCAAGACAGATGTCAAGAACAGAGTCAGAAATGCACAAGAAACAGATTCTTTCGTTCAAACTGTGACCCTATACCTATAGCAAGAACCCGCTGGAGGAAAATATGAAGGCTACCAGATGACTAAAGGAGGTCTGTTCACCTACAAAGATAGAATGTACATTCCAAATCGTGATGACTTGAAGAGGTTCATCATGGATGAACTACATAAAATACCATACACTGGTCACCCAGGATACCAGAAAATGATCACTGCCACCTGGAAACAATTTTATTGGCCTGCATTGAAGAAAGACATAGCCAAATATTTAGCCCAATGTATAGAGTGCCAACAGGTTAAAGCAGAACATCGACACCTAGTAGGACTATTACACCCTTTACCCATCCCAGAATGGAAATGGGAAACCATCTCCATGGATTTTATCACTGGATTACCAACTTCAACCAAACAGAATGATGCCATTATGGTGGTGGTGGATAAACTGAGCAATTCTACTCATTTCATCCCTGTCAAACCGACCTGCAAGGTGATAGATATTGCCTAGGTATTCATGAAAGAGGTATTCAGACTACACAGTATGCCGAAAGAGATAGTGTCTGACAAAGAAACAAAATTTACTTCCAATTTCTGGAAATCACTGATGGCTAGTTTGGAGACCAAATTGTTGTTTAGCACCGCCTATCACCCTCAAACTGACGGACAGACAGAAAGAGTGAATCAAGTATTAGAGGATATGTTAAGGATGCATGTAATGCATCAACCCAGGAAATGGGAAGACTACCTTCCATTGGTAGAATTCGCCTACAACAACGGCTACCAAGCATCCTTAAAGATGAGTCCCTTCGAGGTTCTCTATTGTAGGCCATGTAATACTCCAATCAGCTGGAGTAATCCTGTAAATAGGATTTCTATTAGACCCGATATGTTGAAAGAAATGGAACAGCAAGTGACTTAGATTAAACAAAATCTGAAGGTCGCTCAGAACCGACAGAAAAGTTACGCTGATCAAAAGAGAACTCCAAGAGAGTTCAAAATGGGAGACCATGTATTTCTCAAAATTAAACCCAGAAGGAGTTCCCTGAGAATGGGAGCTTGTGCCAAGTTGGCACCCTGGTATTGTGGAACCTTTGAGGTTCTAGATAGAGTGGGACCTGTAGCCTATTGGCTAGCACTTCCTCCCACCGTAAAAGCACCTAATGTTTTTCATGTTTCATTATTGAAGAAATATGCACATGATGCTAATCATATAATTGACTGGTCTGTGATCCAGGTGGAACCAGAGGGGTAATTTCTACTAGAACCCCAATGCATACTGGATAGAAAGGAAACCCCACTCTGGAATAGAACCATTGCACAGGTCAAGGTGCAGTGGAAACATTTTGGCCCAGATGAGGCTACATGGGAAATGGAGGATGCCATGAGATAGGCATATCTGATTTTGTTTACTTCTGTACATGCAAATCATGTTAGTGGATAATAACATCGAGGACGATGTTCCTTTTAAGGGGGAGGGAATTGTAACACCCGGTTTCCCCCAATTTGTAAAAATAACGGGACTGGCCAAGAACTATGGCAAACTCATAAATGTGAATATGTGATGTAACTGGACCTTGAGGAAAAGGTCAATGAATGTGAATAACATTTTGAATTTTATTGCAGGACTGCTGAGAGGGGATGTGCAGGAAAAGATACCATGATGGCGGTGGAAGGCACCTGGAAAGGTGGCGTTAACTTCCACCGAGAACTAGTATCGTATTTGGACTCCACTAGCCCGGAGAACCAAAAGTAGCTCGTTGGCCCTGAATTAAATGACTCGCAGGCTAGTAGGTAGATGGATTAATGAGGGATGGGGAGGTGAATCACCTATCCGTAGAGCCATCATGACTGACCGGCGTGAGAGTAATCGCGCCACACGCAACCTCGCAAGAGGATAAGGCATGGGGTAGAAGCGATTGCAAAGGGGGACGCGAGGGGAGAACTCTGGAAATACGCAGAGTGAGTGATAGTAGAGAGGAAGGATTGAAACCTTCGCTCCTGGTCACTGGCAAACAGAGACACAATCTCACAGCATCGTGGTCTCAGCTCGGGGGTGGCTAGTGGTAAATCTGCTGGGAGTCGCTAAGCCTACGATTGGGTGGAAACGAGCACCCCTCTCAGCATTTGCTTACCCCTGGTGTTATTTCTGATAAGTGTATTTCCTCTGGCTCCTTAAAATATATGTATTCTGATAATTATGCTCATAAGCTGTGAAACTGTGAATGTTTTCATTATAAGAATGTCTATGTGGTATTTTGATCAGTAATAGTAGTTGTATATGATTATAACAGAAAAACCATGCATGGCTTATGTTGATAAAGGAATTTAATTATGCATAAGTTGAACCAAGTTAGACTTCTAATCTGTTCTCGGGAATTTGTTTCCCCTTAACTGTCTCCCGGAATGCCCCGGAATAGATCTCTTCATAGATATTCCCTCCTTGGAAAGGTTTACCAAGAACCTGGAAAAAGGACTTGAATGTGCAAGTCTTAACAACCCTGTACGAGGAGGAATGACCCTCTTAAAATCCTGATGTAGTAGCATAGGGATAAGTATCGATCAATGGATGAGATCCCATTGGAAGATCCATGGTCATTCACAATCGTTAGACTGACGAAAGAAAACAAGGGTGTTTCCTACCTTGCCCCTTTTCCTCTATCTTCATGAATAGCGAGGAAATCAGGATCGTAGACCCCCAAGGTCCATGAGAACATCTAGACCGTTGATTTTTCCACGTCCATGAAGTAGTGGGAGAGTGCGCGATGTGGGACAGATCTGAGCCACTAGATCTTAGCTAGAACAAACTGACAGTCGTTGGATCTATTAAGAGATGCATGAGGGTTAAGCCCTCGTGAACAGGAGGTTGAAAGTCCCGACGAGAGGCGTGGCCATCGGGATATCAGCGTTCGTGAAATCGGGAGTCCGGATGACATGAGATTGGGAATTTTCATAGTGAAAATTACGGAATCAATCTGAGCCGTCCATCATAGGAGGACACGTGAGAAAGATCAGAAGCCCGTCGACATTTTGGAGATCGAAGGGATAAGATGCCGGAGTATTTCAGTAGCGGAAACTCTGAAATCGCGAGAAGCGATCAAGACCATCCATCTTAGAAAGACACGTGGCGGCAATCGGAGCATTCAGAGAAAGTCCCGAAAGGAAAGATATCCATCAGGAAATCAGGAATCCCATGGGAAAGAAATCCATACACTCCGGAATTGTGAAGTCCAGAATCTCAACCAAGTGAAAAGCATCCATTGTAGGGCAGCTGTCATCGTATCGATATATCGAGATTCGGCAGATCACGAATCTTGAGGACGAGCACATTTTGGCTTTGGAAAGTCCGAAAATCCGACAGGAGATAAGGTTGCAGTCTTGTGAGATAGTGGTCACGTGGGTCAGGAGTTTAGCCAGGAGGGCTAACACGTAAGAGGCCATATCGGTGAATTGGCTCATCGGAGATCGGGGATTCAAGAGAACAGTGAACTCTTGACATCAGGGATCACGAAACCCCAAAATCCAAGGGTATATGCAATTCTCGTTGTGGAAAGGGTAGCAGTCGTATGCAAAAGGCCGTGACAGGGAAAGAAGGACCTGTGGATCGGGTTTTGACAAAGATTCCAGCAAGGAATCCAATGAGCCGCTTCGGCTCATGAACTAATTGAAGGATCCGGAGAGCGGACATTCTTGGGAGCATGACTGCATCACTTCCCATATCAAAATTCAGAGATTTGAATAACGAAGAGTCTTGGAGTCGTTGCACTTCGAACTCCCGAGTACCGAAACCCTGAAAGGATACATGTCGTTGGATCAAGGGAGACTTACGGCCGTCGATCCCCCTTTGGAGGGAAACTTTGGAGACCTCGAAAGTCTCGGGGATTTGAATGGGGAAAGATAGAAGTCGTGTATCACGATTCCCCGAATTGCGAAAAGCCGATAAGTTCTTGGTTGGCTTAAGCGCGTGGACACCGTATAGGGTCACATGGACAAGACCCCAAGAGAGAAACTTGCCCCTCGCTAAGCCCCGTAGGACTTCGGGGATTCTGATTGTTGAGGAATCAACAAAAAAGTTTGATTTGCGTAGTGGGTATGTGACAATCAATCCCCATAGTGGATTGATCATGTCGGCTTTTGTAATAGGACCAAATCCCCTTTTGTGGATTGGTCAAATGATAATTATAATAGGCAGAATAAGAAGTCGGCCCCAGCAGATCTTAAAGAGGCCCCAGAAAATATTAAAGGTGGCTATAACCACCTAGTTGGAGAAGTCATCCCTGCTTGTGAAGAGACACTTCACACGTGCCAGTCTAATATAATAAGGAGGCTAGCACCTCACTTAGACACACAACTCACTTGCTCATTAAAAGACAAGTTTCGAATCTTCTGTTAGAGAAGAAGGAGAGAGAGTGGCGCATATCTGGGAGAGGATCTTCTGCTTTAGTTTAAGAGATCTCTTGGCATTGTATTGGCTATCTATATTAAGGAAGTTTTGTTGGGTTTTCTTCCCCTAGAGGGTTTCCCAGGATAAATGTTGTGTCTCTTGTGATTGTGTATTTCTCAGTGATCTTGGATTATGCTATTGTTATCTAATGAAATGCAAAGAACTATAATAATGGCTTAAACATTAACACTTGCATGGGAGGGGCATTCCGCCTAGTAACCACCATGGGCCAAAACTAAAAAACTTTAAGTAAAAAACAATAAAAAAAAAGTACATTTTTCTAAAAAACTATACTTAAATTTGCCTTTTTTTCTTCTTTTTTTCGAAAAATCTTAAGAATTTTGTTGAAATTTCTTTGAAAAAGATCTCAATTTTTTTTTAAAGTTGTGAATTTTTTAGAAAAAAATAAAAAACATCTAAAAAAAATTAGGTTTTTAGAATTTTTGCATGAAAAATTCTTATGTGATTCAAAGATAATCTTATAAATGTTGTTTTGGTAAATGGTAAGAATTTAAAAAAAAACTAACCTCTAAAATGTTATATTCTCCTCGAATGTCTTCTCGATGTTTCTCCCTTGTAGCTTGCTCCAAATTATTTAACGAATACTGCCCAAGATTTCACACAATGTAAAAAGACAAAACAAGACTGTGTATATATAACACAGATAATATAAATTATTGTTAGTATAACGAATGTGGGATAAATAAAAATGAAGAAGAGTGTTTACATATATACCTAAAATATATGGATCATCACTATGTTTAATGAAAAAGGGATAAATAAACAAATGTGAAAAATATTCTAATTAATAAGTAAATAACGAAATAAAAGAGTAAAAGTTGTTTTTAATTTTGAAGGAAAAAAATTGGGAGGGAATTTTGGAGAGAAAAATTTGAAGGGAAATTTTGGGGAATATTTGGGGAGGGTGGGGGATTTTTGGGAGGGGGGGAATTTTTGAGGGAAAATATCATTTTGCAAGTTATAAGATTGTCATTGGGAGGGTGCACATTTGTATCATTCTATGTTCTTAGTGAGAAGTGATGGCTTCGTCAGATAAAGAAGATTTTATTTTTGAGGCATCAACAAATTGTTCGCATAAGACTTCTATTGAGACTAACAAAAACGATGGGAATGATTGTAATGCAAATGAGGTGTCGAATTTTTCATCTAGTTGGAATTTTGATCATAGTGCAAGCAATCTTATTCAACATGTACCTCAAGAAAGTCCTAAATCAAAGGACTTTGAAGGCACCGATGATAAAGAGGAGGAATATGATGGTGATCAATCTATTCAGAAATTTAATAGTAATGAAAATAATCAAAATGTAGGTCAAAGTGGAGAGTATGATCAGGGTTTAAATGATTGGGATGATAATTTTCCTCCAAGTGAGGATTTTCAAGGTACTGATGAAGATTTCCAAGGCACCAATGAATATGATGAAGAATTTTCCTTAAGTGGAAATTTTAGAAGAATTGAAGATGATTATGACAATGGTGAACACTCTTTCCTGAGTGGGGAATTTAAATATAGCAATGTTGGTGATGATGAATTTCCTCCAAGTGAGGATTTTGAAGGTACTGATGAAGATTTTTCTCCAAGTCAGGATTTCCAAGGCACAAATGAGGATGGTGAAGAATTCCCCCCAAGTGGGGATTTTAAAAGTAGTGATGATGATTATGGCAATGGTGGACAGTTTTTCCTGAATGAGAAATTTAAAGGAAACAATGTTGATGATAATGATTTTCCTCCAAGTGAGCATTTTCAAGGTACCGATGAGGATGATAAATATTTTCCTCCAAGTGATTATTTTCAAGTCAGTAATGAGGATGATGAAGAATTTTCCTCAAGTGGGGATTTTCAAAGTAGTGAAGATGATTATGCCATTGGTGGACACTTTTTCCTGACTAAGAAATTTAAAGGCATCAATGTTGATGATGATGATTTTCCTCCAAGTGAGGATTTTCAAGATACTGATGAATATTTTCAAGACACTAAGTAGGATGATGAAAAATTTCCCTCAAGTGGGGATTTTGAAAGCAGTGAAGATAATTATGTCAATGGTGGACACAATGTTGATGATGATTTTCCTCCAAATGAGGATTTTCAAGGTATCGATGACGATGATGGAAAACTTTCTCCAAGTGAGGATCTTAATGGCATTGATATTCTTATGGGTGATGATGATTTTCCTTCAAGTGAATATTTTCATGGAAGATCCAATGCCATTGGTGAGGATGGTAATCATTTTTCTAGTGATTTTGATATTCCTCTCATCAACAAGATTATCAATGAAGATGATGATGGACCTAGGAATAAAGATCTTCTCAATCATTCAACTGCAACAAATCAAGGTGATCGACATTCTCTTGTTCAGTCTCCTAACAATGTTTTGCTTGATATTCTTTATGGTGATGAGGAAAATCCTTATAGTGAGGATGATGAAATAGTGGAGACATTGCAAAGAAACATTGTGTATATGACCAACACTAGACCTTTTTATATCAATCCAAATCATTCTAGTTATACAAGGTCTAGGAAATAATTTCTCACTAAATCAATTTCCATTAGTGAATTGATTTCAAATGAATGTTGTCAAAAGAATTGTTTGATGAAAACATGGACTACATGTATGCCTTGAATAAAAAGAAGACATATTTGTCAATGAATAAGAGCATGAAAAAATCATATTTGATAGAGTGCATGATATCCACCAAGACAGGATATGATTATCACATTGGGAAAATATTTTACTTTGCAGAAAGGCTTTCAAAAAAATTCACTCAATTGTTAGTCTTCGTCTATCAAAAATCTAGACAAGGTTGGAAAAAGATTCTTCATTTTATTCAAACGTACATCATGGACGAGAGAGTGGACCATTGACAAACACTACATTGTCATGGATGCATGATTTTGTTTCCAAACATGGAGAGTATGTGCTAGATAGAAATACAATACATATTCCAGATAATTTCTCAATGAGGGAAATCTACAACTTGTACAAAGGATATGCTGAAGGTGTTGAAAGAAATGGTAATTTTATTACATATGCATATTCTACAAGAATATGGAAGAAACAATTTAACAATGTCTGTATTCCTAAGAAGTTAAGGATGGGGATTTGCAGTATATGTGCTACTCTTAAATCAAGAAGAAATAAGTCTGAAGGGGCAGAAAGAGGTATGTATTTACTATTTTTTTTTTTTAATTGGATAGTTATCAACTATGAAAACATATGATCAATATTTGCATTTTATGTCATGTGCAGATTCCATAGTCAAAGCACTTCAAGAACATCGGAATCAACAATCAAGTGAGAGGCAAAAATTGTATAAACATCGGAAGAAGTGTTATGATGTTCCAAACAAATATTTACGTATGATAATTGATGGCATGGACCAGAAGAAAACACTTCTACCACATTTTGTCCATACACCAAAAAATTTACAGGAAAATTGCATCCAGTTTCACTTGGTTGGTTGTGTGGTTTTCAATGAAAAAATGTGTCCAAGGGTTTACTTCACAGCTCCAAATATTCATAATAATGCAACTCTAACCATCACCATAATTCATCATGTGCTCACTCACTGGTCTGGAAATATTCCTCAAGTTCTCTATCTACAATTGGACAACACTAGTCGTGAAAATAAAAATCAAATTGTGTTTGGATATCTAAGCATGCTTGTTGAACTGGGAATCTTTCAAAAGGTGAAAGTTGGTTTCCTTCTTGTTGGACACACTCATGATCATATTGATCAAATGTTCAATCATTTTTCAATAACATTGAAGAGGAAAATTGTTGGAAGCCTACCATCATTGATTGAATGTATTAAGAAAGCATACATTCCATAGCTTGTTTTTCATATATTAGAATAAATTGTTGACATGCGAAGATTTATTCAGGGATCACGTCGTGAAGAAAAATGTATAGAGAAGCTTAATGACATTACCTTTCAACATCAATTTTGTTTCAAAAAAGTTGATGGGAAAACTCTTATATGGGGAAAGCAGTATTCAACTACTGTGGAATGGGGGCCTTCATCAGGTTTAGCATTTTTTAAGTTCATTCCAAATCATCCAATATTTGCATCAAATTTATTATTTTTACAAGCAGTTGTTGAAATCCATAATGCACAGAGGTGTAATAGAGATGTAGATTATTCGGAATGACTGGAAGAAACAAAAAAGTCCATTAAAGATACATATGAGTATTTGATGTTGTTGATTATGTTTGGTGGGAGTCTTTTTTCAATATTCAGAGTGACATAATTTCAAGCTCAACAAATGAAGATACATTTTTGAAAACTCCATTTCACTGGCCACAAAATATGCCAAATGAATCCGAAGAAAGAAACATTAATGAACAACAAGAATCTCAAGGTGCTATTGAATTTACCCAAACGGAAGAACGATAAATGTATATTGGTTCACGAAGGTCATGTGCACAATGTGAAGCTATGGAAGACCTTTACAGGGGTTCAGTACAATATATTGAGGAGGATAGCATGATTGCAGTCTTAGCGACTAAAGATCCACACGGTTATCCATTCTAGATTGCAAAGGTTATAAAGATTGAGAAAGAAAATGAAGATGTTATTGCAATTGAAGTGCATTGGTATGCAACAAGTACACACCCATTCAATTGTGTGTACAAGCCAGATATGTTGGTTGAGAAACATGTCAACAAAAAAAGAAAAAGAAAGGGTCAAAATACAACTCGTCATCGCACTTACCTTTTAAAATTTGATGATGTTGACATACTTGTTTATGACTTTAATTTGACAAAGAGAGGAACTCTTCGCTCCAAGACAACATATATTATCAAGAGGTTGTTTCCACAAGAAATAAATGCAAGATGGGAGTCTGTTGAACTTAGTCTTAGATCTAAAATGCGTTTGACATCTGAATTATTGGGCATGCATGTAAACTCAGATGGCTCTTTCATCGACAATAGAGAAGAGTATGGATCATCTACATCTTCATCCAATCATTCATCTGAAGATAATGTAGACTCTAATGGTATTTCAAAATCCATGAGTCAATCTGAATAAGTGTATTAAACAATTTATGTATTTTTTATCCATGTGATGTTTGTATGGTAACTAGAAATGAGCATTGAACTTACATATGATCTTACATGAAGTTATGAATCATTTTTGTGTTTTATGAATTATGAATTATATGCTTTGATTATGGAGAATATAATAAAATTTCTTAGCTCATATGTTTTGAATATGGACAATATAACAATACTTTTAAAAAATAATTTATGTTTCATTCATTGTAACTTGTAACAATACTTTTAAGAAATAATTTATGTTCCATTCAATGTAACTTGTATTTACTTTTTTTTATTAAAAGTAAAAATATTAAAAAGTGATGTTGAATTTTTAAAGTATAGTGTGATATTCTCATGGAATAATGTATTACCTTGTGCTTGGAGTGATAAAGTAAGCATTTAAGGGTTGATTTTATGATTTTGTTTATAGTAATGATGAGTTATTTTACCACTTTATAAAAATGTGTCATTTTAATACCTCAATTTTAGAATGGGTGCTATTGGTAGTACTTTTCAATTTGATGGTTGATTTTGAGGTTTTGGTTTTAATGGTACCAACTATTAAAAATACGATTTTAAATTATCTAAAATTTTAACTTTTTGAAAAAAAATAATTATGTAACATCATTTTTTTATTTAGGTGTTGATTTTAAGGTTTTTTTGAGCTATTGTCTGAGTTTTGAAGGCCATGTTTGAAAAATGTTGTAATTTTGACCCCGTTTAAAAAAATGGTGTTGTTGATAGCACCACTTTTTTATTTGGGGGTTGATTTTCATTTTTTTTATGAAAAAATATAGGTTTGGGGGGGCAGAGTTCTCGTTTTCAGGTCACAATTCTTGTTAAGTCGATAAATTTGTTCTTAATAAAAATATCCCAAAAGAACAATACATTATATGTGACTTGTATACCAAATGAGGCTATAATCTCACCAATAAATAGGTTTAGGGTTTGCCTCTAAGACCCTAAAGGGTGGAACTACAATAACCACTAAGGTGGCTAAGCATAAATGACAGAGTGATCAAGTGATCCCATAGGTCCGATAAACCCCTCAAGTTGGGTTTACATAAAATATTCTCACTGCAGAGACAACATAAGCCCGTCCAGCCTCAATCTAGAAAGAGTAATAGGATTATGATATAGATATACCCTTCTCGAATTAGTCAAGTCGAACATATATTCAATGTTTTATATGTGATGTAAACATTTTTTATTCTAACTAATATATTCATATTTAGGATGCAAGTAGTTTAGGTTGGCCTATGAGCACAATCTCAACTATAAGACAAAATTTGTGTGCTAAGCCTCCTCCCTAATCAATTCCAACAATGGCCACATCTAATCCTTACTAAAATAACACATTTGTATGCATTCTACAGGAAATGAAAAAAACTTGTTTACGAAGGAGTCTCAAGTTATTGGTTGTCAACTTCACTCTCTAATAATTCATCATTGATGAGAACCTTGCCCCATTCAGAATGGTTACAAATATTTATTTTGGTTTCTACAATCTTGAGACAATTACTTCACATATTCCCTACTGATCATACATATAAGTTTATGTTTCCATGCATCAATCCATCAACATAGATGTTTCCCAAGTTTGCAAACTTGCCTTCATGACATAAAATTTTCACTAAAAAATACCTATATTATATATATTTTCCACAAAAAACTATTTCTATGTCCACAACCCTCAAACATTTGAAGGTATAGAATATGAAAGGATTTCATTATGTAAGATCTCATTTGTCAAAATTAATTGGATCAAAGCCATGTAGAAATCTCTAAAATGCTCTAAAACCATGTGGGAATTTCTAGCAAAAATGGTTTTTAATGAAAAACATAAATTTCACCTCTTAACAAGAGGTTCCATGTATCTTAACCCTGTGAATTTTCAGCCTTAGAGATGATATGAATTATAAATATAGCAACAAAAACCATGGACAATATTTCAACCCTTAACAACCCCAATCCACTAGGCGATTCAAGACATATAAACATTGTAAATTACAAAACCATGAAGAAGTTGGTGGATGATAATCAAATATGCAATTTACATAGGTATTGGACAACTAAAAACTTCATTAATATGCATAAACATGAATTTCACTTCGATGAATAAAACCTAAGGTTTCATCTCAAAACCCTAATCTCCAAGGGATAAAACCATAACCCTAGTCTTCAAGATGCTCTAAGAAGCTCAAGAAATCCTACTAACTCCAAGAGAGAGAGAGAGAGAGAGAGAGTGCAATAGAATATCCAAGAGAAAAAGTAATGCACTCCTCCTAATCAAATATATACACAAAAAAGAACAAGAATGATGTGTCAGTAAATAA
>JASDQU010013148.1:131966-161176 GCA_032191745.1 Picea mariana
TATATATATATATATATATATATATATATATATATATATATATATATATATATATATATATTCAATTGGGTATAGCCTGTGTGGTTGTGAGATGGAGTGTTAACCTCCACACTAAGGTTTTATTATTGTAAGTGACACGTTAAGCTCACTATGAGAATATTGTTGTAATGGATTTGAGCCCCCATTGTTGACAACCTTTTGCCCTAAAGAATCTAGGGTTTACCTCAGGTACCATTCTCAAAATGAGGGGAAGTACCTGGGGGTTTTCCCAGGCATTGTATCATATATATATATGACCCTAGATAGGGTGAAGCTAGTTTTACGTCAATGATAGTACTCAAAGGTCTTTCATTGCAGGTTTCAAGTGGGATCAGAGGCCAAGTGGCAAGTGGTGTACATTTGGAACTGCACTATGGGTGATCCACCCCAATTAGTTGATAATTCATAGGATTCTCTGATGAAGGAGAATATCTTCACAAACCCTATCATTGAATCGCACACGAATTTTCTACAAGAATGTGTCAACTTGTGGGCTTAAGGGACTGATCGAGAAGGCTCTCCCGCAATTGGATCTCTGGATCTGAACATATTTGACAGACTGGAGGGTCCAAATCCAATTTCGTTACATTCTTCGGGCAGAGTTTCCATTGATATTGGGAGTGTGTGCTCTCTTGAAGCTTCAGATAGGAAAGGGAAGATTGTAGAAGGATATTCTTTGTGGCCTTCAGTATCAGCCACTTCTTTGGCATGTGAATCTTCTATAGTTGGAAGCTTCAATTGCTTTCTAAGAGGTGTTATATCATCACTCTTCTTCTTTAACAACTCCTATGTTGCCTTGACATTTGTTGGGTCATACCCAATCTTAAGAACCAATTATTCTAATGATTTTATTTTTTTATCCTTGGCCAAAGAAGAAATCTTCTCAAGCTTTAATTGGGACTGAATATTGTTCAGGGATACCTGCAACTTAGAAGCAGTCATTGAGGTATTTGTCAAAGTTGAGAATATCATTTCTCCTATCTGCCTATACATATCCATATGGTCCATTGGATGGACATCCTTTACATCAAATTCAAAGGAAGTCTTCTTATAGTCTGCAGTTGTTTTGGGATTGGGAACTTGTGCTTGTAAGAATACCATTTGCATTCTTTCTCTTTCTGTGTCAAAAGATGACAACATTCTGTGTTGAGAAATGGAGATCTTCTTCCAGAACTAAGCATAGGTGTTGTTGTTGAGGATCTCGTTTCTTTGCTTGATCTGTTTATATTTGTCAAAAATGTTTGACTCTATTTATATTTGTCAAAAATGTTTGACGTTGTTTTCCCATGAGTTGAATCATCTGTCAGAGTAGTGTATGGGTTTCTTTGAGATGTTGGTGATGATGTAGAAACTGTAAACTGACTATCTGAATGGGTTGAAGAGTGTGGTCCCTTCGAGACTATGGTCAACTTCATTTCTCCCTCCTTGAGAAAATATGTTGTATGATTGGTTTTGGCCCTCTTTTTGTAAACCTATAAATCCTCATCTGATACCTCTATGACTGAAGGAGAAACCTCCTTCATTGATCTCTTCTCTACTTTCTTTTGGGGTGTGTTACTATGTGAAGTGGTTACAGGAGAAGGTTGCTCCTCTGGTTCTTGCAATGTGTTCTCCTGCCACTATGTCTGGTTCATGTATATTTCCACCTCTGGTCTCTCTGTGTGAACATAAGGAGTGCTCCTTTGTTTGATTTTGAGTTCAAATATGACACCAAATGGGTCATATGCCCAAGTGGAACTCAAAGGAAACCTCATTTGTTTCAATAGGTTATCTTCTTCTTCTCCAGATGATCTTTTGTTGCAGATGAAAGGGCCAATCTGAGTCTTGATTCTAAGCTGGGACTTCTTCTTTGCTGCAACAAAGTGAATGTCATCTGAATTCACCATTTTCCTTATATATTCTAGTGTAAAAATCCTCACTGGGAGGCATTTGGGCAATCTGTAAGGAGGAAGCTTACACCCATACACTCTTATTTCTATATGGTTTTGGTATAAATACCAATCCCCAATCCCTTGTATTATCTTGATCAGATAGGTGCAAAACTCTCTGAATTTCTTCATTGATCCTTGGCTCTGTGTTGTTGTTAAGCATACAAACAACTGGGTGAATGAATTGATCTATGAAGTCTTTGAAGTTGTACTCTGTTGAATTTTTCCTCACCAATGAGGTCCATGATGTCATTGACTGTGGGCTTCCTTCCTGGTTTAACATCTAAAGTACACAAGGAAACTTGTCTAACTGGTAAAACAAAAACATGTAGACCATAACTAAAGAGTATCTAAACATCCCTTTAGTTGGAAACCTAAATAACTGATCATGAATATTATCAGCCAAATATTAACTGAAATTAAATTTAATGTAAATTCTTTCTTTAGTGGAAAATATGGATAGAAAGCCTAAAATGGGCTCATCTACCCATTCATCTGAGTAATAACCTAACAGGTAAGAAAACATAGAAATGATCTAGTTGGATTTGACAGTGAAGATGGAAGATGAGTAAGGTGGATTCTTCTTGGGAAATTGGGCATCTTCTGGGAGGAAAATCTCAAAGATACAGGCTCTTTGGGGAAAAGTGCATTTCTGGTATAGGTCATTTAGGGCTTCAATGGAGAATGGGATGGCTAAGTCATTTCTAGGGATTTGCAACATCTGGTCGATGGCTTCAGATGATTCTTGAATTTTAAAAGTCTTATTGACTATGGAAGAGGGCCTTTCTTGTTTACTAGCTTTTTCATTTCATTTTGGCTCACTGTTCTGGATGATGATGGAGTTACCTTATCTTTCTTGCCCTTTTTCTTTTGAGGTTCCTTATTTTTCTTTGGAGCACACTGGGATTCCTCCATAGGTTTGTTTTCTATGGGAAGGTGTTGAGTGATAAGGATTTTCCAAATAATCCTTTGCTTCCTGATTTCATGTAAAACTAACATCTTAATAAGACCTTGATGGTAAATGTTAGTCTTCTTAGTTTTGGATAGGGATTTGACACTTATTACCATTTTGTTCACACTCATCCATAAAAAATATGGGAAATCAATTTCAAGGCCTCCTTCAAAGTGTAATAGAAGCCTAAGATGATATATGAAGGTTACATCATACCTTCCCTCACAAGTGAGGAATCGTTGAAGACTAGCAGGCATTGGATGATACTCTTCCTTGATATAGTTCCTAGGGATCCCCTTTTTCCAATCAGGGTGTTGATGGTCTTCTTTAAAAAATTGTTGGCACATTTCCTTGTTGATTCCTACTCCTTTAAAATACTTGGCTCCTTTATTAGGTAATCCCGTGACCTCCCTTAAAGTTGCTTCATTGATTGTTAGCTGCAAATTGCCTATATGTGCAATCTCTCCATCGTAACCCTGAATAAATGCATGAGATACCTTCTCATGCTAGCCTGTGAATTTCTCCAAAAATGGCATCCATCCTAATCTAACATACTTCTCTCTACAAAGTTGGAACTCCTCGATCTCTCTATAAATTTGGAAGACCGTTTCATGTCTACTTACAACCATCGTTATAAATTGTGAGAAAAGAATCGGGTTGTAGTGCAAGGATTTAGTCAGCTAATGAGGGTAAGGGTTTGGTACCAAAGATCATAGGGAGAGGTGAGCTCAAAACTGGAGAAGGGTTGGTAACGGTAAAAGATATGGTGATGGCATTGCTAATTCGAACGGTGAGTTTAAGTAAGGATGTTGCAAAGGGGAATTAAGACAAGATGAGGTTCATCTGGATGGCTTCGCCACCCAGATAAGTCATTTCATTTATGCTCGTTTAGCGTAATGATGGGGACGGAACGTTGGGTGTCAAAGAAAAATAGGTGATTGGACCTCTGAGCAGTGAATTTGATGTTTGAATCATGGCTCATTACACAAGATAAGTTTGTGATTTTCTTAAGGATGAAGCATGTTCGTGGCCCATCATTACTAGACATGCTTCATATAATTTTGATGTGATTTTTCCCTCAATCATTTTCGAGCACTTATGTGATGAGAGGATTGATTAAGGTTAGGCATATGGGTATGAGGGATATGTGCATGGTTTAATACTAAGTTCATAAGGTCTAGTATACATTTTCATACCTATTGTAGTTTTATAAGCAAAGGAAAATAAATAATACCATGTTACCTTTGATTTTACCCTTGTATGATCAATACCCATAGCATATGCGACTTCCTTTGTATTTGAAGCTTATAGATTGTCAAAGTTCATTTTTTTAGGCTGGAGTTTTCTATAAGCTTAGTACTAAAATTTACTGTACATCATGAAACTTATTTATTCTGAACTTATCTTCTTTTGTGTCTAGTTCTGCAGGGTTGTAGGGTGATCATGTTGATTTCTGAAGATGAGAGGTGAGTCTGAAAAAGAGTTTTGAAGGATCTCTTTGACCCTCCTCCATGCCAAGGATGTTGCATATCCTTATGCAAGAAGATCCAACACTCTGTATCATAATGGAAAAAAATGAGAAGAGAAAGGAAACCAAATCAAATTCCAAAAGTACATTTATCACCTAGCATATGATCACATGCCTAAAAAATTGAAATTGTCTTTCTTATGATGACTTATTAACAAGGGTAGCATTCAGCAGTGAAAATAGGGAGGTTTTTATATTTTTTCCAGAAGAACAAATCCAACCTAACTTGCTTAAGAGATTTACTATCATTAGATGTTATGGATAAATTTCACAATATAAGTATATTAGACTCCCTAGTTAGGGATCCACTCTTAAGAAGTTTCCTTCTTAGGTAATGTAGGCTTTAGATGTCAGACTGATAAGGTTGACTTAGGGTAATTCTCAAATGGAAATTTGCTTGTAATAATTATATTTGTTTGGTAGTCTGGAGTTGTATATCATAAATGTTAACAATGAGCTTTGCTTGTAGTGTTCATCTTTTAAATGACAAAAGTGGATTTTTCAATTAGACAAGTATAGATGAGACATTTAGAAACCAGAACCCACTGCCAGCAAGCATGTTCAGTACTCCGGTGGGGTAGTTGTAATAATTAGTGAGAGACATCCCTTCCCTAGGCAGAATGCCCCATTGCCAACAGTCTTGTTCAGTACCCTGATGGATTTGCCTAGTCATACCACAGACCGGTACCCGTTGCCAGCAAACATGTTCAGTAGGTTAGTCTCTTAAACATTTTTTCCATCAGAGGCTTCTTGTCCATCGTCACCTATTTTGATTTTATTAAAGAGTGTTTTTGCATGGTGACAGAGGAGGCTCATCTAAAAACCTTTTTACAGGTTGGGATGGTATTGGGTTGGAAGGTGTATTCTCTTATTTGGATGTCTTTAAATATTTGTCTGAAGGAAAAATAAACTTTTGTATTGCACATTGGATCCAGATGTATAATTTTGTCTGAGTTTGTCCATAAGAGAATGACCTAAAGTTACCTTAGGGTACTGATACATCCTCTTCCATAAAAAATTTCCTAGTGTGCCCTTAACAGAGAGTGTTCATATACTCATATGTTACTCTTTGGAAAAGATAATCCAATGAATACTATTGAAGTCTAGTTAGGGTGAGATAGTTACCTGTAGGATAATATAGTTTTTATCCCTTTAATCATGCTAAAATACTAGATAAGGGAAACCTATAGACTTTAAAGCAGATTAAGCATGGTTATTTTAACAATTATAGGTAAAGATTATGTCTTCTTTGTCAACCAAAAGAAATTAAAACACTTCCTTTTAGGTAGCAACAGAACCAAAATAAATTAAAAATTCTTCCTTTTAGCTAGAAACAGAACCAAAAGAAATTAAAAATTCTTCCTTTTAGCTAGCAATAGAACCAAAAGAAATTAAAAATTCTTCCTTTTAGCTAGCAACAGAACCAAAAGAAATTAAAAATTCTTCCTTTTAGCTAGCAACAGAACCAAAAGAAATTAAATATACTTCTCTTTAGTCAGCAACAGAACCAAAATAAATCATTGCTTCATAAGAGTTGCCATTTGATGTTGCATTCGTCTTCTTGGTTCCAACTTAAGTGGTTGTTGCATGGCTTCATACTTCATAAGCTTTTTTAAAATATGCATAGCATTCTTTGTCAATTAGGTGGTGTGTCCTGATAGTACTGTATAAGGACAGACTTCTAGTATCAGACCAGTACAGGACTGTTGGTACTGGACCAGAACAGAGTATTGTTGATGCCTACAAACTGATGCTTAGTAAGTTCTTGAAGGATCAAATAAATTATAGAAATCCACTAACAAAGATAAAATGAGAAAGCAAAACAAAAGGGGGTAAGAATCCCTTGTTACCTTCAGCTTATTAACAAAACACAATCCACACCTATGTACAAAAGCTTTAAAAATAAACCAATCAATCAATGTGGATCAGTAGGAAGGTCTTCTTCTTTAYTGATTACCTGCATATCTGAATTTTGTAGTATACGAGTCAAAAATTCCTCTTTTGATAGGGGTTTGTTATAAATTCTCAACCAGTGACCATTCACAAGTAGTGGTTTATGTTGTTCGTCAATTGTCTTTATCCTGATTGAACCATTGTCATAGATAGTGTCAATTTCATAGGGTCCCATCCAACGAGTGGTTAACTTACCTTTGAAGTTCTTGAATCTGTTGTCATACAACAGGGCCCAATCTCCTTGTTGAAAATTTTTCTTTTTGAGATACTTGTCATGCCATTTTGTCCTATGCTCTTGAATGAGGGTGGTTCTTTGAAGTGTTTCCTACCTGATCTCATCCAACTCATTAAGATACAAGATTATTTGTTGTTGGGCTTCATCCAAGTTCATTCCAACTTGTATAGCAGTCCTGAAGGTTTTGATCTGAAATTCTATGGGAAGAAGTACCTGCTTCCCATACACCAACTCGTAGGGTGTATGTCATGTTGTATTCCTCCTGGTGATTCTATATGCCCATAAGGATTCTAGTAATCTATCAGGTCCTTGTGGTGTAGTTGTAATGTTTTGGTAAGAATGGACTCAGTAACTTTCTTGGTAGATTCTACTTGTCCATTTTCCTGTGGATGGTAGGGTGTAGATTTCCTGTGTTTAATTTGGTACTTTTCTGTAACAGCTTTGACGAGATTAGAGGTAAAGTGTGTTCCCTGATCAGTCACAATTTCTCGAGGTACACCAAATCTAGTAAAGATGTCATTAAAAAGGAAATCTACCACTGATTGTTCACTTGCAGTTGGTAAAGCTTTTGCTTCAACCCACTTAGTCACATAGTCAGTACATACAAGTATGTACTTTTTCTTTTTAGATGTAGGGTTAATGGGCCCTACAAAATCTAATGCCCATTTCTTGAAAGGCTCAATTACTACTTGGGCTTGAAGTGGCATTTGGTCTCGTGCAATAGGCTTACCCATTCATTGGCATTGATCACAATTGGATACATAGGTTTTAGCATCTTTGAAAATATGAGGCCAATAATAGCCAGATCGCATAACTTTATAAGCGGTCCTCTTGTATATGAAGTGTCCTCCACAAGGACCATCATGGTAGGTTTGCAAGATATCATGAATTTCATCTTCCCTTACACATCTCTTGATTACCAAATCTGGTCCTATTTTGTAGAGACAATCATCGTGCCACATATAGTTTTCACTTAGCTGAATTACTTTCCCTTTTTCTCTAGGAGACAATTTCTAAGGCATCTTCCCTGTCACAAGATAGTTAGATACATGTTCTTACCAAGGAGTGAATGTAGAAATAGAAAACAAATTTTCATCAGGAAAGTTATCTTCTACTAGTGTGTTATCTCCCAGATGAATCATTCTAGATAAGAAATCAGCCACAAGATTATCCTTACCAGGTCTATCAATAATGTTGATATTGAAATCTTGTAATAATAACAACCATCTAGTAACTCTAGGATTTTTTATAGGTTTGTTCATTAAGAATTTGATGGTTGAATGATCAGTGTGTACAAAAGCTTGATATCCTGTAATATAGTGTCTAAATTTATTGATAGCATGGACCACAACTAGCAATTCTTTTTCTGTGACCATATAATTAACTTCAGTTGGAGACATATTTTTACTGACAAAGTAAATAGCATAAGGCATTTGATTTTTCCTTTGTCCAAGAACTACCCCAATATCTATGTCTGAGGCATCGGTACAAATATGAAAAGGAAGGGACCAATTTGGTCCTCTTAATACAGAGGTAGTTGACAGTTTTTGTTTTAGAATCTCAAAATATATTTGGCATTCATCATCCCACTTGAATTCATCTTCTTTGGATAATAACTCGAATAAAGGGATAGCTAGGCTTGTAAAATTTGGAATGAATCTTCTATAGTAGCCAGCATGCCCTAAAAAGCTACGAACTTCATTTTGTGAGGAAGGTATTCTTATTTGTGTGATAATATGAATCTTTGTCGGATCAAATCTCATTCCAGAACCAGAGATGTGATGTCCCAAAACAATATCTTCAGTGAGCAACATTTTTACTTTTCATTACTTAGGGAAAGATTAGTTTCCTTACACCTAATCAAGACTTTTTTTAGACTGGTCAAAGCTTCCTGGAAGTCTTTTCCATGGACTGTAAAGTCATCCATGTAGACTTCCACGCAATCATTGGTCAAGTCAGAAAAAATGGTTAAGACAACCCTTTGAAAAGTGGTTGGGGCATTGCAAAGTCCAAAAGGAAGAACCCTATAAGCATAGGTTCCCCATGGGCAGGTGAAAGTGGTCTTCTCCTGATCTTCAGGTGCTATTTGTATTTGGTTATAACCACTAAACCCATCCAAGAACGAAAAATACTTCTTTTCGGACAAGGTATCCAACACCTAATCAAGAAATGGTAAGGGAAAATAATCCTTA
This sequence comes from Picea mariana, assembly GCA_032191745.1. Classification (NCBI taxonomy): domain Eukaryota; kingdom Viridiplantae; phylum Streptophyta; class Pinopsida; order Pinales; family Pinaceae; genus Picea; species Picea mariana. Next base: position 140,794 of record JASDQU010013148.1, read on the forward strand.
TGGGTGGCTTTGTTCAAATCCCTGAAGTCTACACATATTTTCCACTTACCATTTTTCTTTGGAACTATGACAAGTGGAGACACCCATTGACTATCTAAAATGGAGTATATGAGATTGGATTGAAGGAGTTTTTGCAATTCCTCTTTTACAATATCTTTAAGGGTTGGATTCATCCTTCGTTGAGGCTGTCTAACTGGTCTGATTTGGTCATTAGTGTAGATATGATGTGTGCATGTGTCAAGGTAAATGTCTTTCATGTCTACATAATCCCATGCAAAGGCATCAAATTGTCTTCGGAGCATTTCAATTACTTGTGTCTTTTGTTCTGGTTCCAAAATAGAGTTGATATACAAAGGTTTTCCTGGGCTAATCTCAACAAGTTCAGTACTTTCTTTCTTCTCTGAGAAATTTGGTGATAAAGTATATAATTGAGTGATATCAGGGTGCCAATTTTGTTGAAATTCAGAACTGAAAATGTGTGACAATTATGCAAAAGACCTCGGGTATTCAATACAATTTGTATCAGCCAAAAATAAACTTAAGACGTGTTCATCTGATTGTTCTTTCATTCCTCTTACCTGTTCAAGTGTTAACAAGGGTATGATGCAATTCTCTTCTCGATAAGGGTTTTCTAACCAGACAGGTATCTCCTGTGTCGGTTGGGCAGGAGGAAAAAGGACAAGCTTTTGGCTATGTGTGCCATTAGATATAGTCATCTCACCAGACCGAAAACTGATAAAGGCATCTGCTGTGTCCAGCCAAGGATGGCCAAGAACCACAGGGTGTCCTGGTTTGGAGGATGATTTAGAGTAGATGACTAAAAATTCTACTAGATATTTCCAAGAAGCTAGAGTGATTGTGACATCATCTAAACTTCCTGCAGGGCTAATGATTGACTTATCTGCCAACTCTATCATGGTTTGGGTTGGTCTTAACTGGTTGATTTGGAGCTTTTGCATAGTGTCAAAAGGAATTACATTAATTGTTGCACCCAAATCAATGAGTGTGTTTGGTAAAGAAATACCATTAATTTCAATAGTGACTACTGGGTTCCCAGGGTCATTATATTTGTATGGCATTTCAGAAATAAATTCAGATAATTGTCCCACCACCTGAACAAGGGGAGGTTCCTTCTTTTTCCTTCCTAGTTTATTAAGGCAAAGATCCCTTATGATTTTGGAATATATGGGGATATCCTTAATGGCTTGCGGCAGAGGTATTTTTATACATACATTTCGTAATTCATCCTCTATATCTTTGTGCAAGGGTGGGTCAGGTTTCTTTATTAATAGTCTTTCGGGGTAGGGTGGAAGATTAACTTGTTGAGGTACTCGTACAAAATGAGAAGTGATTAGAATAGGAGGGGAAGTCTCTTCTTCTGCAGGGGTGGTTTGATTGTTTTCTTCCTTAGAATGATTATCATTTTCTTCCTGAATTACTACTGCAGGATTTGATTGATTTACATCTTTCCATGATCGTAGTTGAATTTCATATGTGGAAAAGGTTTGAACTTCTATATTTTTCACAGGGTGGGTGGGTCAATTATTGGGGTTAGAAATTAGCTGGGTAGGGATTGTTTTTGGTCTCGGAGGGTTGTGGGTAGCTTGTTTTTGTGGCTATTGATTGGCATTTATAGGTTATTGTTGTTGGTGGTTAGGGTTCAAGGGGGTTGTAAATTGTTGTTGTATAGGAGGTGGGAGTAAAGCTTGCATCTGTGGTGGGTTAAATCCAGGTAGTAATTGGGAAATGTTTGCAGGATACTATGGATATGTAGGGTAAGAGGGATTTCCATACACAGGCACCCTCCAACCTTGTTGCCAAGGTTGAGTTTGGGCTTCCTAAGGTGTCCATTGTGGATAGTTCATTGGGGAATGGACCCATTGTTGTTGTTGATACTGTGCAATAGGGTCATAAAATGCATTGGGGTTTTTTTCTCTCCAAGGTCCTCTGGAAGGGTATGATTGTTCTTGTGGGACTCCTCCTCCTCCCCTATAAAAAACATGTGCCATGAAGCGTTAAGCTTGTTTTTTGCCACTTTACATTATAATTTATTTTTCTAAGCTAGAATAAACACATTTAATCAAATAAGGGGTATTTTGAAATCCCTTTCAATTTTCTTGAGACAAAATCACCTAACCTATCTCCTAACCTAGGCATTTAACATATTAATCCAGCTTAGACTCTTGGATTAATTATTACTCTAACCTAACTACTTTGGCCGAGATTAAACAGTTTGACCAAACTTATTCTCTAACCTATCAACACAAATTTAAAAAGTTTGATCATGATTAGATAGTATGATTCAAACTAAATTTATTTTTGATGGTGTTTTCTATTTTTCTTTTTTTTTCAATTTTTTGCTTTTATTTTATTTTCTTTTGTTTTTCTTTATTTTATACCATCTTTTCATTTTTTCTATTTTTATCTTTTTCTTTTTGGAAATCATTTGCAGAATGAAATATTATTTACAATGTAAAATGACTGGAAGAAGAAATTTCAATCACCAGGTGATACTATGAAATATAGGGTTATAACAACTCAAATGGTGTTCCTCATTTAGGATGGGTCCAAAAAATTATTCTTGTTCGATCTCGTCCACTTCAAGTCCTGACCCATATTTTCTCTGTCCTCGTGGTCAATCAAAATGTATGACTATGTCAGGGGGTTGAGGGGTTGATGGTCCAAAGGAGTCATTTCCATCCAAAGCTAGGAGGAAATCGGTTGTTAAACATGCACAAGAAAAGTCCTCATGTGAGGTCTCACAAGGGTGGAAACATCTTATTTCTGAGATTCCTTAGAGAAGGAATAGCCCTAGTGGAGGGTTGTAAATGAATATTATGTTTGTAAACATGCGAGGCCTCGGGGGTAGGAGAAAAAAATTATCGCTTAAGCGGTTTATCAACCTTGATCAACCAAATGTTGTTTTTATACAGGAAACCATGGGGTTGTGTGAACCTATCATAGTGGAGCTGAAAATTATTCTTTCAGGTTGGGACTTTATGGGACTAGACTCGGTTGGCATGTCAAGTGGGCTTATTATGGGTATTTCATTAACCTGTAAGATCACTAATTGTTTTTTTTTCCCTGAGGATTATGCACAGATATTTGGAGTATGGAACTGGATTGGACATTCCTCCTATTAAATGTTTATGGCTTGTATGGGGACCAGAAGGTATTCTAGAATAATTTGTTTAGGTATAGGTGTGTTCGCTCAAAAAACCTTATCATTGGAGGAAATTTAAATTTTACTTTGAATCGTGATGAGATTTGGGGTGAAGATGTCTGTGAGGATCAATTTGCCCATTTCTTCTTGGAAAAAATGAAACATGCTGGTATTTTTTATGTCGAGTCAGCTCTCCTATGACCAACTTGGAGCAAAAATCATAGTGGATCTCACAATATCCTCAAAAGATTGGATCGTTCTTAATTCATCGGGATTGTTTAGGGCCTTTAGCTATCTATCATTCTTGGGTGGGAAAAATCTGATGCTCGGATCACTTCCCAATATTCTTTCAATTAGAAATAGCAGGAAAGAATTCGAGATTTCCCTTCAAATATAATTCATCGTGGTCTAGTGTGGAAGACTTTAGAAGCCTTGTTTATGATCAATGGAAACACTACCATAAAAATTGCAACGACTCAACCTGTGTGCAATTTGTTTTTACTCTTCACTCTTTAAAGGAAAAGGTGGTGTCTTGGGCTTCAGGCTTCGCTCGATAGAAGGAACTTGATAAGTCTCTGAGCAAAACCAAACAAGCGCTAGAAAGGGTATTCATTTTATCCCAAGATGGCTTAGGCTCCCTAGCAGATGTGGAAACTAGACAAATTTTGGTGACAAAACAGCAACAATATTTGTTAGAACAAGAACACGTGTGGAGATAAAAGAGTCGAGCTCTTTGGCTTGAGGCAAGGGATCAAAATACCAAATTCTTCCAAAAAAATTTTAACTATCAGAAGAAAAATAATACAATCTAGGACATGGAGGATCTAAATGGGCATAAGGTGCAGGATTTTGATTTGTTGATTGAGTCACTTGGGGTTGATCATTTTCACTCTCTTTTTAAGTAACAAGATCATGTAAATATGGGGGACATTTTAAAACTTATCTCTTATTTCCCATGTCATGTTGAGGATGATGAGAATAGAGTTTTGTTTCATGAAAATTCAATGGAAGAGATTCGTTCTCTAATCTGATATTTTAAATGAGACAAAACCCCTAGTCTAGATGGTTGGATGACGAATTTTTATTAGGACTTCTTTGAGGCCATGGATGAAGATATTTTGAGGGTGGTAGAGGACCCTAGATTATCAAGGAATATGTTAGGCAGTGTCAATACTAATTTTATAGCCTTAATTCCTAAATCAGTTATCCTACTATATTTGAGGATTTCCAACCAATTGCTCTTTGTAACAATGTTTACAAAATCATGGCAAATATTCTTGCTATGCGGCTCAAACATTTTCTAGCTAATATTATTTATCCTTAGCAGTTCAATTTATTAAAAGGTAGGCTTATACATGAAGTTTTGGGCTCGCTGTAGTAAGGTTTGCATATTATCAAAACACAGAAACTCCCAATGGCAGCAATGAAAATTGACTTATCAAAGGCATGTGATCGTGTATCGTGGTTATATTTACATTTGTTGTTGCTCCATATTGGGTTTTCGCTTCATGTAGTTAAATGGATTATGTCTTGTGTTATTTTTGTATCATTTATTGTTCTCATAAATGGTGAAATATCAAAGTTCTTCAAGCCTTCTCAGGGACTGCGACAAGGTTGTCCCCTTTCTCCTTACCTATTTCTCCTCATGGTTGATGGGCTCAGTGGAATCATTTTACAAGTTAATCAAATGCACATATTTCAAGGAGTCAAAGTGGGACAGTCGATCTATCTCACTTGATTTTTGTTCGTAGATGATATATTAATATTTTGTTTGTGTTCTGATTCGGACGCAAGATCTTTGAATGACATTTTGGCTCTTTCCTATGGGGCGACAAGGATGGTGATTGTTGATATTATGGTAGCTACGGGAGCTATTTACCTCCACGTGTAAACCTAACGAGAATATAATACTCCGGGAAGCAATAAGAAACCCTAATGAGTTGGCTAATAACCCTAGAAGACTTGTCGGCTCAAGAAGATAATTTATATTAGTTTATTAGCCTCCAAGAGAAGAAGTCGGCCAGAAGGAATAATATACATTGAACAGACAGATACCCAGAATGATAAGTCAGCCCAGGCAGTTAGCCAAAACTATTATAAATACAAGGCTCCAATCTCTCATTTGACACACTTCTCAGAATTGCGGAGCAGCACTTGTGTGCACTGCAGTTGCCCAGTTTGTGCACAGGTTCGGAGGAGAGTTGTTGTTGCAGCTACTGTAGATAACAGTTACACTTTGACTTGGAATATCTCTTGGTTAGGGTTTGGAATATCTTATTAGCTCTTGTTGTTGCGCTATCCTTGGGGAAAGGTGCGCTACCCTTTGTTTGTCTATCTAGCCTAGGGTTTGCTTCCGAATTGATTCTCTGTCAAGGTTAAGGTGCTCGGAGGGTGGCTTCGGCCTATGGTTCAGTGACAATAGTGATATTGTCAATGGTAAAATGAGCACATCCATTATATTCTAACAGGTTATGGGCCCACACCTCCTTCATTCAGTCTAACCGCTGGAAGGAAACATAGCGGTAAGGATATTAAGGTCGTTGAAGAACTGTCACTAGGGTTTCTAGCAGGAGCAGTCACCAAAGCACTGTCGCTAATGTTACTAGCAAGTGTAGTTGCAGAAACCCTAATCCTCTGGTTGAGGCACCTTAAGTGAAGGGACTGACCTAATTTATGGATAACTCAGTGTGCCCTAGCCTAACGCATCTCTTGGTACTCTCAGCAAGCCAAGATGTCAAGTTTGAGTTTTTGGTCAAATCTAGGGTTTGACCAAGTCAAGGCAGCCATGACTTATTCTATGAAGTCAGAAAACAAGTTAGATGGAGCCTCTAACTTCAGAGCATGGAACACAAATATTGACCTCATCCTTGCCAAGAATAAAATGTTGGATATTGTGAAAGGAAAGATCGTGGAACTAGAGTTTGAAGAAGGAAAAGAGAAGGAACCACAGAACGTTGTAGTTATGGAGAAGTTCAAAGACGGTGACATCAATGCCATGAGTATCATATTGGACTCTATAAAATGCCACTTGATACCTTACATCTCCCATCTTGACTCATCAAAGAAGATGTATGATGCCCTAAAAAACCTCTTCTCAGTTAGAAACATTGGACAAATAATGAGTCTAAAGAATTAGCTCTGTGACATGAAGACAAATGATGATGATAGCATAACATCATACTTTGTGAGGATCTCTCAGTTAAGAGATCAACTACAAGATATTGAAGAGATCATTTCAGAGAAGGAATTGGTAAACATAGTACTCAATGGTCTTCCCAAGACGTGGGATGCATTTTCCGCAAGCATGAACACAAGGAAGGAGTATCCGACATTTGAAGAACTCTGGACTTGTTGTGCTCAAGAAGAATTCAATATCAATGCAAAAGAGAAAACCCAAAAGAAGTACGATGATCAAGCCTTCACAGCAATATTCAATAATTTCAAGAATAAAAGGAAGCTTGGTTCAAAGAGGAAGACAAATCAAGAGAAAGATATTTCAGAAATACAATGCTTCAACTGCTGAAAGTATGGTCACTACAAGAATCATTGTCCCGAGCTAAATAAAAGGAAGGAGAAACATGAAGCATCAGTTGTCGAAGAAAAGGAACCTACAAAGAAGACTAAGCAGAATAAAGAGACTTCTTCTTCTAAAGGTAAACAATACTCTTCTTATTTTACATATCTTGTTTGCATAGTCTCTGTACATATCTTGCAAGAAGAACTATACCTATGGAAGAACAACAAGATAAGGATTGCTATCATTATACAAGTTAGATAATACACATAAAAGGATACATCAAACAAATCATGTGGAAGTTATTACGAGATAAGCCGAAATCAGAATCAATCATGAAGAGACTTAGAAGAAGCAAAGATAGAAAGAAGTTAGCAATCAAGAGGAAATTGGAGAAAGACTTATAAAAACAATAAGACGGAAGCATGGACTCTATTACACAGAGGGAGACGGTTATATATTTGATAAGACAATAAGGATGCAGACGGAAGCGTGGACTCTATTAGATGGAAAGAACCGATTATATGCACTCATACATGAAGCAAGGACTAGGAGGGAGCTAATCCTATGATCCACTGAAGATGATGAAGTATATATCCATGGTAGCAGCCATGAAAGACAATACATGTTCAATTCAACCTCAGAAGAATTCTTCTTCGAAGAGAATCCTTAAAGTATCCCTGGTTGTCCATCCACATCTGTGATCCTATGATGAAAGAAAGAAGTGGAATCTTTAGGGCATGGAATCTATAAGAAACTCCATGGACCCAAGAGCTAAAAAGAAACATGAGGAAGAACATGAAGATTCCAAGAAAGAAAGAGAAGCCAAAACAACCAGTCATTGTATCAAGAATCACAAGATTACCAACATGATATGAACTCACTAAAAGAAATCAAGTAGAGGTACTAAAAGTTGTGATGAAGAACAGTGTATATATATGCAAGCATTGCAAGATCTGGAACTAGAGGTTCTCCCAGATGGAGGGAGAAGACTATGACGATTACTTGTTCCAGTAAACCAGACATACCTATGCATGAGTCATTATATCATTCACAACATCCATGGGTTGAAGTTCTACATCAAATGAATGCAAAGACTGTTCTCCAGGGAAATTGAACAAAGAGTGTATGAAGAGCAATCTCAAGCCTTTGAAGCATACCAGAAAGAGACCCTTGTATGTCGATGGAAGAAGATAACTTGGTGGAGAACCTCCAGTGCACAGCAAAAGCGTGGTGAAGATTTTTCTATAACAGAGATATTGTATCAAGATGATTACTCATTATATTAGATCCCATGATGACAGTAGAAGTTTCACATGGATATGTTCCAGTTTTCCAACAATGATACACTCTATTGATCAGAGCTACATGAAGCCTTAAGAGAAAACCAATGTTCCAGATCGAAGTAAATTTGAAATCAAGCATTAGATTATCCATGATGAAGTCCAGAAAGGAGAAAGTGGTTATCCAATACATATCTCCACAGATGAGCAGATAAGCAGAAATTTTGGTAAAGCTTCTATCCAAGATGAAAGAGTTTGCGTACTCAAGATGGAGCTCGTGGAGACGACTTCCTTATTAAAAAAGGAAGAGATGACTCCCAGGTTGGGAGAGAGCACTGATATGTATTGATTCATGGACAGTCATTTTTCAGTTCAAAAAATGGTCGAGGATGACCAGTTTCCTTTCCAGTTAGGAAAGTGGATTGAGATTTTTGACGGACAGACATTTTCCAGTTCAGAAAATGGTCCAGATTGCTAATGTACCATAGACAGCAACTTCCCATTGTGGTTAACATGGCGAGTGGTCTAGGGCAAACTCTCTTCTTGAGGGTTACTCAAGAATACTGGCTCGCCTCTCCGGACAGTGATTTCTCATTGTGGTTAACATGAGGAATGGTTTTTTTTTGGAGGTTGGTATAGGACATTCTTTTCCTCTTGTGGTTAACAGGGGAAATGGTCTGAATAGTCATTCCTTAGGGTAGATTCATTCTCTCCAGATTGCACTTTGTTTAGTGTCCGAGGAATGGCCCAGAGTGGGGAATGGTCCAGGCTCAGCAATCAAGGACAGGTATTCCTTAGGGAAGATTCATTCTCTCCAGGTTACACTTTGTTTAGTGTCAGAGGAATGGCCCAGGGTGAAGAATGGTCCAGGCTCAGAAATCAGGACATATATTCTTCCTTGCTTGAGAAGAATAGTCCAAATAGCTCATCATTGATGTCTTACTTTTTGAGGGCAGATGCTCTTTCAGGATCTCACATATGTGAGTAGAAGAATGGACCAGATGATTCATTTTATATCATAACATTGTTACTATGCAGGTTGATATCAGATGATTGTTATGAAGATTGTATGACAGTAGATGTATACTACTATGGTGGATGTGTTCCATTGTTTGATCAAGTACTTGTGTGTTACTTGGTGTGGCAGTTTACCACTGGATTATAGTTATGTATTACTATGGATAGACATAGTTGTGTTCTATTTTTGTTCTGATTGCCTTGAATACTATCATCTATATGGATGATCAAAGGATAGAGATTTCCCAGACGGAAAATGGTTCAGAACATTTACTCTTCTAGGACATATGTCCAGATTAGAAGAATGGCTCTTGTATCACTCTGTGGTGTGAGTGACCTATCCAACATCATGTCTAATTACTTAGATGGAGTATGGTTTCGAGAGATGATACATATGATGATGGTGCTCATGATCTAGTCGTGAGATAGTCTATACAACTATGTTGATGCTACCAGGTGAATGGTATGTTTGTGCTCAAGACCATTACCTGTAATACCTCCCTAGCTAGGAGGAAGTGTTGATATTATGGTAGTTGCAGGAGGTATTTACCTCCATGTGTAAACCTGACGAGAATAGAATACTCCGAGAAGCAAGAAGAAACCCTAATGAGTTGGCTAATAACCCTAGAAGACTTGTCGGCTCAAGAAGATAATTTATATTAGGTTATTAGCCTCCAAGAGAAGAAGCCGGCCAGAAGGAATAATATATACTGAACAGACAGATACCCAGAATGAGAATTCGGCCCAGGTAGTTAGCCATAACTAGTATAAATACAGGGCGTTAGTCTCTCATTTGACACACTTCTCAGAATTGCAAAGTAGCACTTGTGTGCACTGCAGTTGCCCAGTTTGTGTGCGGGTTTGGAGGAGAGTTGTTGTTGCAACTGCTGCAGCTAGCAGTTACACTTTGGTTTGGACTATCTCTTGGTTATGGTTTGGACTATCTGATCAACTCTTGTTGGTGCGCTATCCTTGGGGAAAGGTGTGCTACCCTTTGTTTGGCTATCTATCCTAGGGTTTGCTTCCGGGGTGATTCTCTGTCAAGGTTAAGGTGCTCGGAGGGTGGCTTCGGCCTATAGTTGGGTGACAACAGTGATATTGTCAATGGTTAAACGAACACATCCATTATATTCTAACAGTGATCAATCTTCAAAAGTCTACCATCTACTTTCCAGAGGTAGACGAGGCATTGAAAAACTCTATATCTAATCTTGTGGTGTTCCCTACATATGATTTACAAGGTGGTATACAATATCTGAGGTTCAGACTAAAGGAAAATAAATATAATATTATTGAAAATGGATTCTATCTTGGATAGATAAGCATATTCAATTTTGGTGTAGTAGGTGGATATCCATGGGAGGCAAGCTCACATTAATAAAATATGTGAGAGGATATCTCTGTCTATTAGCGTTGATTCCAAAAGGAATTCTTATGCGCATCCAAAAAATTTGTTTCAACTATTTATGGAAAGGGAGCACATCTTTAGAAGACCTGAGGGTCAAGGGAGGTGGGGTTTAAAAGACCTGTCATCTTTTGACTGATTCCTTGCAGCTAAATCTTTATGGGTCTTTTTGATGCAAGACAACCTCTAGCGGAGAATATTGTTTGATAAATATATTGCTCCATGTTATACTCTAGATTGGATCCGGTGATGAAATAAGACAATGGAAAACTCTTCCAATCAATGGCAGGCACTTACTCTTGCATTTCCAATTATTGGCAAATTCCTAGCATGGAAAGTGGGCTCGAGGTCTTTTTTTCGGGTCAATGTGGATGCCATATCAGGATGCTCTGAGGATGTCCTCCTTCTTGATGGTCTAGTGAATTTGTTTCAATAATATGGTCAAGTTACACTAAATCGTTTTAGTGATCCTACAAAATCCTCTATCTGGGCTCAAGGATGGTTATCGACGGTGGATCTGGAACTATAGGTTCAATGAGTAAACCCTTGGGACATGTGCAGAGAATTAAAGAGAGTTCACATTCAATTGAGGGATGAGGAAGATGAATAAGTGTTGGCATATAACTTTGTGGGGGGTTCTTACACTACCAAGCTTGGATATGAGGCTATATTGCAGGCCGATGCAGGGGCTCTTTCGTGGTGGTACCATAAATTATGGAAGATCAAAGGCCCTCCATAATGTTTTTAATTTATTTTTTTTTTGTTGGTGTTAAAATGCCACATCTTGACTTGGGACCATTTACAAAGGAGAGGTAATGAAGGCTAACACTATTCTATCTATGTTTGAATTCTGAGGAAATCAATACACATCTTTATAAGATTGTAGTTTCATTCCTCATGTATCGTTTGAATTAAGAATTTATTTAGGATTAAATGGTGTTTGGGAGGGTATTACGATGGATGCCTATTTCGGGGATTTCTTCACTAATCGTTCCTGGAAGTTAGTTCATCTCCTCCCCATTATAGTGACATGGGACCTATGGTTGGCCTGAAACTTGAGTTTATTTGAAGGAAAAATGTTATATGCCTTTCAAAGATGTGCATTAATCACTAGCTTTGTTATCTAGCTACAAGCAAGAAAAAACAATGGTCAATCCACGAATCTCTCCTGAGTTAGAAATAAATAAGGATCTGACATGGGGTTTTTTCGATGGTGCTTGCTAGGGTCCTAAGTTCAAGTGGTTTGGGGTTTATCCTTTATTTTTCTAAATCTCATTATTTGACTGGGAAAGGCTGTTTGGGACAAGGCTCCAACAATATGGTGTATATGAATGTGGTGTTTTCTTTGTTATAGTGTGCTATCAATAGGGATTTGCAGGTAATGCAAGTCATGGGTGACTCAAAATTTGTTATCGGACTAGATGAATGATGTTGTTAGAATGGAAAACTTGGGGCCAATGGCCCTTGGTAAATCATTAAAGACCATCTCTGCACAATTTCTCCACATCAGTTACAGGCATGTATACCGTGATAGGGATATGATTGTTGACGCTCTATCAAAGGATGTCATTTTGAGCGCCGACTCATTAATGATTGTGGAGGAATTTGTTGAGAGGCACTTGTGTCCCATAGTGAAGTTTTGTTCCTGCTATGTAATTTCTATGTTTTCTTTCTTTCTGGTCTGATCCTAGTTAATACTTATCTCTATCTAAGACAATTTAGACATGTTGATGCATTTTTATTTTTAATGTCATTTTGTGACATCTAGTGCAGGCAGTTTCTACAATTCCTAAAAAGTAGAAGCACTTTGTTGCACGCCTTAAGGCCTAAGGATTGTAACTCGTTTTCTTTGGAATGGAAGTTATGGTTTTTTCAAGGAATATATATATATATATATATATATATATATATATATATATATATATATATATATATATATATATATATATAGTATATGTGAAATGGCTACATGTGAAATTGAATTAGTTATGTTTAGTGTGGTTTACTATTATTTGTTGAGTTAGGATAGGATGCCAAAGAATGTCAGGGAGGGAAGGGCTTTAATGATGAGGGGATATTTTTTAGGGTGGGGGGATAAGAGAAGGGATTTGGAGGAGGTTTAGGGGGTTTTAAGCATAGGGAAAGGTGGTTCCGGTTTTAAGAGGAGGAGAAACAAAATCAAGGAGAATTGTGGAGAACTATGTCATGGAAACTTTGCACTTCGAATGGAAATTTTGACTTGGGATTTGGACTTGGTGTTATGGACATAATGAAGCTATTGTTCTAGGATTTTGGGCACAAAGTGCCAAGAAACCCCCCAAGGTTTTCCTAGATCTAGGGAGCCAGCAAGGTTGTTCCTAACTAGCTGGGTGGAAAAAATCCAGTTCAGGCAGTTTTGGAGAGCAAACAAGGCAATGAGAACTCAAGGAGAAACTACAAAAGACTAAATCAAATAGACTTAAGGGTATTCTTCTTATTCCTGGTAGCTAATATCAAATTGTCCATCACCATGCTATAAATTGGAAAAGTGTTGGGTTTTATGTTGAAATTTGATATTTGTTGTAATTTCTAGGATCTAATACAATTTAAGTCGATTAAATTATCATAGACATTATTTGAATTCATAGGGGATTGATAAACAAAAAGTATGCCCAAGAAACACAAATTTTATTAAATTTCCATGCTTATTACATAAATTGAGTACAAAGATACCTAAGGCCTTAGTGAAGGGCCTCATACATGATATCAGAGCCCTAATTTAAAAATTGGGGCCTAGGACCTACCTACCCACCCTTTTGACTGTAATCTATGTTATCTTTTCCATAAACAACCCTGAAAACCTAGGCTTATAACCCTAAAACCCCTTAATTTCAACCCTTAAACAACCCATAAATTTAGTTAATAAACCTTAAAATTTGAGGGCCTGCAAATTGGAACCTAAACTCCATGTTGCATGGCAGACAACTCTGTCAACCCTGAAACCTTTGAAAACATCCTAGAAACCCTAAGAAAAACCTAGAAAGAAGTGAAAGTATGCAGCGAAAAAGAGATCATGCACACATGTTCCAAACTCTTGTCCCTTATTCTAGCCACTTGTTTACCTCTAAGAAATTATCAAGTGCAAGAGGGACACAGAATTAACAAGAGTTAGATTTCAAAAACATCATAATATAAACAAAGGATTATGAAAATATATATATAAATAATTCATTATATACAAAGAAAAGGATTATGAAAATATATATATAAACAATTCATTATATACAAAGAAATTTTAAAGAATTGTTTTAATATATATACGTACCTTTTTCTTCTATTTTTTGAGACTTGTTATTGAATAAACATATATATGTATATATCAATATAATTATATATAGATATATAATGCTAAACCAAAAATACAAAAAAGTATATAATGCGTCCACTAAATTTGGCAAACACTCCTCCATTACTAAATATTGAAGAGTGAAATACCCAGCAAAAATGGCCATTACAGGTTTAGTAGTAGCCTTAATCTTAACCAACCCACGAAGTTTCCTAAAGCAAAACTCTTGCAAAGAACCAAAAACATTTAAATAAATGTTGATCCGCATTACACATAAATAATCAAAATCATACAAAAACTAGGCTAATGATCACACCAATAGACAACGATTAATGTATTGGTTTCATATTGTAAACCTCCCATGCAATTGTTCTACCTTATTGCATGGGCCTTTCTATTGCACCAGCTAATCAGTATCAAGACTAATAAAATTAGGAGTTCTACAGATTTTACAGAGTCTCTGCATATATAGGATGGCAGGCTATAACATTTAAAATGAGGATCCATTCATAAATCTTATGTAAGAAATTGATCGTCTAGCCTTCATAACAAAGATAATTTGGACTTCAAAGTAGGTCCATCATAATTCCTTTTGTTTTGAGGTAATTCCTGTCTCATCACATCTTTACATCATTTGATAGAAGCACCTCAATATACCATTCTTGCCATGTGCATTTTAAACTAAAAACAAGTAGAACATACAATCCATGATTGAAGCTTTTTGAAACAAGAGATAATTGCATTTCTCTTTGTTTATAAAGTATTAGAGATTTCCTCCAAATCAATTACGGTGCAACTCATTAAGATGCTCGAATGATGCAATCATCCATTGTTCTTGTGATTATGTAAACACCTACTGTTTCACAGAATCTAGATACACGCTGCCAGTTCCAAAGCCATAAAGATGATGGTCCATAAGCATGAAGACCATCATGTGTGCGTCCTGCTTTAGGCAAAACCTCGCTATCATGTTCCTGGGCATAAGCCTCGACTTCGTTTAAACTCAATTGAGGTGCCCCCATCGAACTATTTAAGTGAACCCCACTACCAAAAGTAGTAGTCTGATGTTGAGCATATGTTGTTGCTTGCTACTACTGAAGTGCCTTAAATGTTCTGTCACCTTGAGATAGCTTACATTCTCTTTAGCATCAGGTTCTTTGACAGTGATACCCTCTACAACCTGATTCATCATTTCAAGGCCCACATTTAGTTGATTTCTAATTCTATCATTAGCAAGGATCTCAAGGGAAAGAAGTCCTTTCCACACCAAAAATCACTTTGTAACTTCATCAAAGTTGGGATGATTTGAACACAACTAATGAAACAGAGCTTGCTCCCTCTTTGGGAAAATTCATGTTTCTAACATAGTAACCATATAGTGTGTAGGAATAGTTGATGCCCAACCCATAACCCAGTAGAATCAATGAGTTGTTGAATAGCAATGTAGTTGGGTTAATTTTAAATTCCTGTAACATAACCATAGTTTAGGCATAATAGAGAAGATAATTAGTTGCTTCCAACTAGTAGGATCAAAAACAATTTCCAAGGAGACAAAATTGCATCTGTAGATGCATCACTTGCATGACAAGAAGGAAGTACCCTTTCCAACTTATAACAAATTCGGTGATACAAAGGCTCCATCTGTCATCCCAGTAATGGAAGCCAAGGGTGCAACCAACCATGCACACGAATTAGCACAGATTCTTGGCAAGAATCCAAAGAATCCAAAGAATCTATTGTTGCTGCTAATTTAAGCATCACCATCACCATCACCATTTGTTCAAGAAAGGTATGGAGTGTGGAAGCTGGTAGTAATGTCTCCCCATGTTTCCAGTAACTGTAACATAGGTTCAAGGTCCTTGGCTCCTAAGTAGTTATAGCATCTATTCTCGCTGCTGGAAGGAAAACCTCTGAGAACAACAGTGTAACGAGTCATTGCAGTATGTTCCATTTTTTCATATATGCTATAGTGACAGGGTTCATCCACTTGCAGAAGCCTCTTTACAAAGCTATATCTCTAAAGCCTGATATGGATGTTGACGTGGTTCCCAGCCTTGAAAAACTCTTATCAACAATGCTAAAGAAAAATGCAGATGCAATACAAGACAAATTATAGAGTTGATTAATATTTGGCTTGCAAGTTCTCAAAAATGGCACCACGAGGGATTCCACCATCATGGAACCTGTAACAACACTCTTTCAAACTCTATCCAATGTTACCATAATATTCTCTATGGTCTCTAGTTACTCAGCCTCTTTTTGTAGTCATTCCTTTTCTTTTTGATATATTGCCATAGAGTTCCTTTCATGCCTTAAATTATGATCAAACTTATGAACATCTACCTTTTCCATATCTGACTTCACACTTGAGGGCCTCTCTTATCAATCACTTTTTKCACCACCTCAATCCCCTACTGCTTTTGAGATAAAATCTCTTCAGCCATGATTTACTCTTTGTTGTTGCTCTGGTTGTCCTTCAACGAAAGCTTCTCTATCCCTTGGTGTTTAAGCTCTTTCATATTTTCAACATGTTCATCAAAAGGCAAACCAATAGATGTCTCTCAAAATCATTAAAATCCATACCCATAGTCTTTGGTCTCAACTCCACCTTGATCAGAATGGCTATACCCTGCTTATTCTTTCCAAGCCCACTCCCCTATAACCAAAAAGCAAACAAGAAATTTACAGTCCCGCCTATAAGGCTTTGGAAATGGACTTCCCATACTGGACACAACAACTTACTAATTTGTTGCATATAATGGAATCTCTAGAAATTGAAAACAGTGAGCTTCATGCAGAAGTTACAGTCAAGCAGCTAGTTTTTGAACTGAAAAACCAAGAAAACGTCCACCTTCAAAACCCACTAGGTTACCCTCTTTCTCTCCATATCTCGGACATCAAACATATGCAAGAGGAATGAGAGAACAACAGGCCCTGTTTAAACAGAAAAATGAGACATAGCAGCAAGCCCTTAACTCTTGGGCACAGGTGGTCCAGAAAAGGGGGCAGCAACCCCCCCACAACATTGCTTGCCAAAGTTGAGGAGGTTGTAAAAGCCAATTTAAATGAGGCATCCATCGACTCCTACCCCCACTCCATCCAACAGAAAACCCATATCCTCTCCATATCTCGGACATCAAACATATGCAAGAGGAATGAGAGAACAACATGCCCTGTTTAAACAGAAAAATGAGACATAGCAGCAAGCCCTTAACTCTTGGGTACAGGTGGTCCAGAAAAGGGGGCAGCAACCCCCCCACAACATTGCTTTCCATATTTGAGGAGGTTGTATAAGCCAATTTAAATGAGGCATCCCTCGACTCCTGCCCCCACTCCATCCAACAACAAATCCATATGCCTACCCATGGCTCCTGCTCCATGAACCATTGGTTCAATGAGGAATGCAAAACTCTCCATCAACATGTCTACTTCACCTTCATACATGATCCCCCCTCTTTCCAAATGTAAAACTTACCATCATCTCCTCCGTCGTAAGAAGCAAGCATTCCTCTCACTAAGGAGACGTGAACTTTGCATGACCCTTCCCCCCTCCCTCAAAACCTTCTAGCATACCCTATTCCCTAAACGACACACACCTTCCCTTCCAATCTAGACCCTCGAGCCATGTTCTCCCATACGAAATCCTTGAACAACCCCCCACCTATATCCCCTCCCTCCCTCCATGCCATATCTTCTTCGAAAGAGACATCAAAGGGCCGCTAAGGTTACAAGCACTAGTAGAGTAGCTTACAAGGAAGGCCTCCAAGCCAAGTACCTCAAGCACAAAATCCATTCTCTCGATTCAAACATTGTTGACTTATTCAACCATGTGGTTTGCTCCAGTTTCCCCCACTCTTGGACCAACACATCATTCACCCAATCCACAAATCAAGGACCAATTGCAGCCTAAGCAACTACCAAAACTCATGGTTGAGCACACATTCTCCAAACTGTATTCCACAATCCTATATCTATGGCTTTCAGATGAGCTAGAGAGTCACCACCTCAAGGCCAAAGGGCAAGCCAATTTCCACCTGTAGTATCAAACAACTAATCACATATTCAAACCTAGAGCCATTATCGAGGAGGATCACTGTCGCTTTTCAAAAGTCTTCTATTTCTTTGTGGTCTTTCAAAAAGCATTCGACACAATACTAATAGAGGCTCTATTTCAGCAGCTTCATGATATTGGCATCTCAAAGACCCTCCGACCCTCCTAGCTACCATCATGTGTCCTTGGTTGTCTCCACACGTCACATGGCCTCTCTGACTGCATCCAAAGTACCATTTGGATCAAGTAGGGGTGCCCCCTATCTCCGACCCTCTTTGGGATATACATTGATGAGCTAGATTCATTTCTCAATGATCACATCCAAGAGGGTGATGGTTGCCTTCTTCATCAAGTGTTGATTTCCATGATCCTTTTGTTGATAACTTGATCCTACTCGCCTCCATACCTAAGGGCTTACATAGACAGATTGATGCCCTCACTAGTTTTTGTGACCTTCAACAGTTGATGGTCAACCTCGATAAAACCAAGGTTATGATCATCAATGCATCGAATAGCTTTCTCGCCACCTTGTGTTTCTTATTCCAGGTGGAGGAGATCAAGATCATGACAACATACACATACTTGGGGGTCCAATTTGTGGGGCCTCATTTTGGCATGCCACAAGCCCTCACACCCCTACTCAATAAAGGGGTACAGCTCTCTCGCCCTCTTCAAGTGACAGAAACATTTTCAAGACATCATCCAAGATTCATCACTTGAAGATGATTATCAGACCTATGTTTTATATAGTTCAAATATCTGGGGATTGAGTTTGCAGCAGACTGACTACGACCGAACTAAGAGAATCCAAATCCTATTTCTAAATCGCATCATCCGATGCAAACATATAGTCCCCCAACCTATTGTTTAGGCAGAGTTCTGTTGAGATTTGGGTACCTTGGAAAGTGGTCCCCTTTGTTAGAATATGATGGATGTGCTCATTTTACCATAGACAATATCACTATTGTCACCCAACCATAGGTCGAAGCCACCCTTCAAGCACCTTAACCTTGACAAAGAATCATTCTGGAAGCAAACCCTAGGCTAGATAGCCAAAAAAGGGTGGAGCACCTTTCTCTAAGGATAGCGCACCAAACAAGAGTTGATCAGATAGTCCAAACCATAACCAAGAGATAGTCTAAGCAAAAACATAACCTGCTAGTTGCAGAATCTGCAATGGCATCTCTCCAAACTTGCACACAAACTGGCTAACTGCAGTGCACACAAGTGAGCTCTACAGTTCTGAGAATGCCTGCCAGAATGAAGACTGGCCTCTTGTATTTATACTAAATCTAGAAAACTGTCTGGGCCGACTTCTCATTCTGGGTGCCTATTTACTCAGTATATAATATTTCATTTAGTCGACTTCTTCTGTTGGAGGCTAATAACCTAATACAATTTATCCTCTTGAGCTAACTTGTCTTCTAGGGTTATTATCCAACTAATTAGGGTTTCTTCTTGTTTCCTGGTGTTAAATCCCAAAACGAAACCGTCCTTTCGGCCAAGTTTTGGGTGGATATCATAACTTTCAGTAGTAGCTTCAAGTCATTTTTGAGTTTTTTCAGTTCAGAAAAATTTTGGTTTTTGGTGTGTCTTAGGAAATAATCGAAAATAAAGTCTTCTATTTCGAAAATATGACTGTTTTCTTTCAACAGCTAACATCATGTTTCAGGGCCTATTATGTGTTGTGGAAAGCGATAGATTTCAACAGCTAACAGCGTTGTTTCATCAGTTCAAGGTGCTGTGGAAAGTAACGAGGCGCGAGAAGATCAACAGACAGTTCGCACGTGGCACGATACGGAGAATACTTGCTTTCGCGCTAAGAAATTTTTTAAATGATGTGGCACGTGGTTTTGCTTTCCGCAGCTAAAGTGAGTTTTCACATCAAAGGGTGCGCTGTGGAAAGTATTCACTTTCCGCAGCTAACAGGGGTTTCCGAAGGGTTCGCGTGCTGTGGAAAGTAGCAAGCGAGCCTGATGACAGGGATATTCTCCAAATGCCGTAGCTGCATAAAACACGGTTCACGTGCTCATTATCCACGCATGCACGAAATAATGAAGTGATCACCCCACGTCACAACAAGATCCGAGACATGCGCTGGTGGAAGCAAGCAATCATGGTAGTTCAAGCTCGTAAGACGGGATATGACAGAAATTTGAAATCTTTCCAGAACCGACGCACAACTATGATCACACTAGAAATGGCAAGTTCATGTCCGGCGACGTAGGTACATATGAGGTTCAGAGGGTCTGACACCATCAAATCAGGTAAAGTCGATATTTCATAGGTTATTTCCAGAGTACACCCAAGGTTTGTATTTCACCAACCACAGAGGAGAAGCCGAGACTGCTTTCAGCAGCACAGGACAAGGGTTCGAGCAAAAATTTGCAGAAATCACAGCGGTCGAGTGACAGAGTTATAAAATGATGAAGAAACGTGGTGGATTCCTGTTAAAACGAGAACTCAGCGATTTATGTTTTATGGAATCGCATCCCAGGGTTCAAAGATGTTTTGGAAACGCAGGTTGCATGGAGTTCGTGAACAGATTGCAGAGTGGGTATCATCAAGCCACAGCTGAGGCCTTTGCAATGTCATTCGATGGTAACAAAGCTCGGGTGGGTTCTG
>JASDQU010013149.1:29617-54415 GCA_032191745.1 Picea mariana
AATAAATAGAACCAATAACTTTCATGCCCAAAGGTTTAATGGTGGAATACATGCAACTGCGTAATCAAGGTAAGACAAAGATTAAGAACATAAGTTTGACAAACCTTTACCAATCATATGATAAACCATTGATCAAATATCAACCAACAAATCAAAAAGACGACGACAGTATAATCAACGAGATAGGTGTTTCCACATTTGCAATTGTGAAAACTGAGTCGAAATTGAATTGTAATGGTTGAAGAAAATGAGAAACATGTCCATTAACACAATGCGACAATGATTTGTCATGATACCGCAAGGGGTGTAGGCAGCTTTCGAGAGTAATCAAAAAAATTGGGTTGGCTGCCAACAACCTCCGAAAGATAATAACTGGCCTCGAGGTGTAAAAATTACCTAAGCTACGGAGGCAAGCCTCCGAGTGTGCCAGATAGCACCATCTGCGTACCCAATGAACATATCAGATTCACTTGAGATCTGCCACAGTGACGAAATAAAACATCAACGACACATCCATAACACTAAAAGAAACTAGAAAGTAATAGTACAAAGACTATACATATGTTACAAAAAGTTACCAATGGTGACCTACCTATGAGTAATACTTCTTGAGGTAGATCCCATTTCTAGGCTCTGCCAAAGTATTCCCTTCAAAGTCAACCAGAAAATAAGCACCATTTTTAAAACCTCTTTTATGATGAAAGGTCCAAACCACATGGGTTTGAATTTTCCTGCCCCCAGGGGGTCCTTATCTTGGTCATAGACTAGGACAAGGTCACCTTTAGAGAAAATCTGAGGACAAACGGACCTATCATACCGACACTTGACCTTATGTTTGTGAGCCTCATTGGCTAGGGCTGCATCATGATGGTGCTCATTGAGCTGCTCAAGGTATACTAACCGTTCTTCAAGTGGAGAAGTGTCTGGAAATAATTGTAATGCCAACTTTAGAGATGGGATCTGAAATTTGATAGGCAAGACTTCCTCCAACCTGTAATTGATTTTGAAATGTGAGAAACCGGTTGCAGTCTTAACAGACATTCAGTAGGCCCATAATGTTGAGTATAACATCAAATGCCAATTTGACTTGGCTGAGTTGATTGTTCTCTATAGGATGGTCTTAAGAAATTTGTTTACAACTTCCACCTGACCATTTGCTTGGGTGTAGTAGGGTGATGAATGTTCTTTCTGTAACCCAAAATTTGATGTTAACTCAGTCATCATATGTTTTTGAAAGTGACTTCCATGGTCAATGACAATCTCCATCGTGATGTCGAACCTTGCTATTATCTGATTGAATAAAAATAGAGCTGCAGTTTCTCCATCATCTTTAAACGTTGGCATAGCTTCGACCCACTTCGTGAAGTAGTCTATGGCTATGATGATGTAACGGTGCCCCCTTACTGAAGGAGGGTTTCATGTAGTATAATCAATCCCCCACTTGGTGAAGGGACCAACTGTGATGATAGGAAACATGAGAGAGGGATGTTCTTTCATCTTATGAGAGAAGATTTGGCACGGGTGGCACTTCTTAACCGATTCGATACAATCTTTGACAAGTGTCAGCCAGAAGTAACCTACTCATACAATCTTTTGGGATGTTTCCAACCCAGACAAATGACCACCAGAGGCTCTGGTATGGCAGTCACTAAGCACATAACTTCTTCTTTGTGAATGAGACATCGGAGCAGAATGTAGTCTACACCTCTCTGATACAATGTATCATCGAGTATGAGATAGTTCTTATCCTAATGGCATATGCATCGACACTCATCACGAGAAGCAGAGGTGGGGCACTTCAAAGTCTGGAGATAGATAAGTATATCTCCATACCATGGATCCGAAGAGGTGATCAAAAACATATCTCCTCTAATAGATGACTCTTCAGGCACAAGATCACCTGACTCAACCGGAAGTTCCAAAATAAGTTCTCCGAAGACCAGTGACTTTTTGGATTTCGCTGAAATGAAATCTAAGTCAAACTCCTAGAGGAAGACTATCCATCTACCGATATTTCTGCCTATTAACTGTCGTGTCGACATGTACTAAAATGGATTCACGATAGCAATGACGATGGTCTTGCGAAACAGAACATAATGATGGAACCGTTGAACAGCATGGACTGCTACTAACACAAGTTTTTTGATATGAGAATAATTGAGTTCTATTCCTACGAGGCCTCGGCTCAGGTAATAGATCACATATTCTAAGAACAAGTCATCCATCTTAAATAAAACCATGCTAATGGTTGACTCTGCTGCAACCAAGTATAATAAGAAATCTTTGTTATAGTTAGGTGGACAGAGCAGAGGGGTAGTTGTGAAGGCATGTTTTAATGCGGAAAAATATCATTGAGCAGCATCGTCCCAATAGAAAGGAACGTCTTTCTTCAGTAAGTGCATAAATCCCTTGGTGATCTCAGCATAGTTGGTGATGAAGCGCCTTAAAAAAAAATTCTTGCCTTGTATACTCTAAAGTTGAAGGATTGTGCATGGGGGAGGCAACTGAATTATTGCCTCAACCTTGAGAGGATTGACCATGATCCCTGTTGTTGACACTACGAAACCTAACAAACGTCTTGATGTTATACAAAAGTTGAACTTTTTTGGATTCAAGCGAATCTGGAAGTAGCAACAACACTCACAGATAAGTCAGAGGTGTGTGGGATGATCTATTCTCTTGCGAGATCGAGATGCTAAATCATCTAAATAGGTCTCGACTATATGCTTGAGGTCATGGAAAGCAAAAGACATGGCCCGCTGAAAGTTCGCTCCAGCATTTTTGAGACCAAAAGGCATCTTACGATACACGAATGTACCCCAAGGACAAATGAATTTTGTTTTGTACTGGTCTTTGGGCTTGATTTGTATTTGATTATATCCCAAAAAACCATCCATGAAAGAGAAGGCCTCGCAACCGGCACATTCATCAATGATCTGGTCGATGAATGGTGTGGGAAAATTATCTTTTAAACAAGCCTTATTCAAATCATGGAAGTTTATACATACATGAATCATGCCTTGTTTTTTATTGACCGGCATAGGACATGACAACGATTGGGTCAAATGGATAGGATAGATGAAACCATCTTTTAGCAATTTCTCAACCTCAACCTTAATGGCTGCTTCTTTCCTAGGATTAATGGGACAAAGCTTCTGCCAAACATTCTTGGCATCAGGATAAGTTGCGATTTCATGTTCATCTATTTTTCGATCGATGCCTGACATTTCCTCGTAAGACAAGGCAAAAATGTCCCATAATTCTTTGAAAAGATCTGTATAGAGTTGAATCTCTCCCGGGGAGCAGTCAGCTCCGAAGAAAACATTCTCCATGATGCCAGGATTTTGGGAGATATTGATCGGTATGGTTTCGGCGATGGTTTCCATATTACCCTCATCATAGACCTCGTGTGTAGCTAAGGGATTAATAGGACAAGACCTATCTCCCGTCATAGTCACGGTGAATTCTCCTGCTTCGATTCAGCTTAACTCTAGGAGGAAGTATGATCTATGATGAATATCTTCCCAGGGTTTGTCTAGACTAGTCATTGCTTCAATTACTGCTTCGTCAGAGGGAAAGACTAAGTCTAACAAATTGGTGTCAGTGAGAGAACCCTAAGCCCAAATAGGCTCTAGAAGAGGATCTAACTCTTGTGTAGGAGTTGGATCTATATTGGCTGAAGTTTGCTGGACAAAAGAGTACGCTACTTTAGCTGTGGACAAGGGCATGGACATGCCCGGGTGTCCTATCCCATCCATTGTGGCCAATGGGGAAGGAAGTATCCACGGATCAGTGAAGTAAGTCATGTGAAAAGATAAAACTTGGAAAATATCAACCTTATGGTGATTGGATATATACTAGACATCGCCTTGAGGGGGCGAGTAATCGAAGGTACCCATGAAGGATGGGCACAAACTAACCCCTACATTAACTATGCCTGGTAGAGGATTATCAATCATTAGGACCATGGATGCCCCCAATGAAGGGTTAGGTCGGGGGAAAGACAATTGATCGATGGTCACAATACGACCCTCGTGTGGAAACAACAAGACCCAAAAAAATGTAGCAACCACAGCTTGCATGGCATAAGTCCAAATCCTCCCTAACAAGACGTTATAGTCAAGGGGCACATCGACTACTTCTACCTTGACACACACAGTCTTCCCTCCTAACTGTATGGGGAAAAAGGGAGTGATACCATGTGTTCGGAATGAACGACCGTCGAAAGAAGTGAGGAGAGTAGGTGACAGAGACAAAATGGGCTGGCCAATGGCCTTCCAACATGCCAACGACATAATGCATGTCAAGGTGCCCTCATCAACCATCGTGCGAAAGATATTTCGAGCAAAATTTTTCATGGGATAAGCCACTACTATCTGAAATGCTACATGGTAAGGCAGATGAGGTTTTAAGTTGGTTGTATCCAGCATGATTGTACCCAGATTACAAGTCTCGGTAGATCCTAAAGCAGTTAACAAGGCTTTCCTCTGGGAAGGGAAGCTTTGGAGGACCTCCAAAGTGGACATCGCACAAGGGGTTTGTGATATATCTTCCACCACAGAATAGTTCTAGGCGGCCCTTGCATTTGGGTTGTGAGAATCTTTTTTGAACGTGCCTATGGGGATATGTGTCATTGTTTTTCCCAACGTCTTTTCAATTTGTAGAGGAAGAGATGGGATTTCAAATTCTTTGCCCTTCTTAGAAGTGCTTGGTATACTATAGTCATGTTCTCTAGTCGATATAAAAGCATCACTCTTCACCATATATACATTCACAAATGTGGGGTTGTTCGAAGACGGAGAGGGTCCTTAGCTACCACCCTTCGTGCTTGTAGAGGCTTGTGTTAGATTTTGTCCATGCTGAAATGGATTGGTTAACATAGCAGGTTGTTGTTGTGTCACAAAATTTTGGGCTTCTGCAAGTTGAGGACATAGGTGGATCAGGTGGTCTTCCATGCACAAGTTGCATGGATACCTCGCCTTCCATTTCTCAGTGTTGTCCCCACCAGCATTATCGGTAACTCTTTTATCCCCCTTCCCCTTCTTTCGTTGTTTGTTCTTTCCTTCAAGCTGTTGGGTGGCCTTTGGATTAGTTGATTGCACTATGTGTACATATGATGTTTTGGTAGGGGGAGCAGCCAAAGCAGTAGTTTGGCTAGCTGTTGTGTGTTGTATAGATAACTACTGCAACTGCTTCATCAATTGCTCAGCGGGATTCGTTTGTGTTGAACCAACAATACCATCGGCATGTGGTCCAACTCAATGTCTGGTTTTATCAAGTATTGAGCATGGTGCATCTGGAAAGATCTCGTATAATAAACCGGACTGAGAATATATTAGCTCAAGTTGTTGAGCTCTCATGATGGTGTATTCTTCGAAAAATACTCCCGACGTCGTGACATCTTTGGATAATTGTGGGACCAAAGACTTAAGGAACCACTCGAGTAGAAATGCTAGTGGGACTGGTACCTTAATTAAACTCTTTGATGTCTCCATTCTTGGATGTAATCAGAGATATGGTCGTCTTTTATTTGTGATAAATTGGCTGGCAATTCTATGCCAGCGTCGTATTTCACAGGTAACTGGAAATGGTTTAGGAAAGCCATCGCCAGTTCACCAAAGGAAGAGTATCTTGAGCGATCAAGCTCAAGGTACCATTTCATGGCACTCCCAATGAGATTATGTTGAAACAATTGCAACTGTACGGAGTCGTCTTTCAATGAGTTAGATGAGCACCAAAGATGGAAGGTAGTGACATGATCTCCTGGATCTTTGTTAGGCTTGGCTTCAAACTTTGGGATGTCTTAAGGAAACTTCATCGGCATAGGAGGCCAATGCGGATCATGACAGATAGGGTCATTCAACAACCTTGTCAAGTCTGGAAAATGCAAGGTTGCTAGGAAGGGTAATTTGGGTTGTTGGTGATAACCTAGGAAAAAGGGGCCTAGAGTTTGACTGGCACTAAGTTTCCAGGAAAAGTTTGGCTATTGGCCTGGGTTCTGGTAAAAACCATGGCCATGGCCAGTGTATGGATTTTGCGTGTGAGGAGACATCATCGGCTGATTTCCAAAATAGGACATAGATGGTTGGGCATGCATTACATTCGAAGGACTTTGGGAAGGGTTGCCCCATGTCGGTCCCGTGGGGATAGGTATAGTACTTTTTCTAGGGTTCCATTGATTGTGAAAATAATTACCCCAGATTAGCATTCTTGATGAGGAAATAGATCCCTGCCAAGAATTCCAAGGACCTAATGTGGAATAAGTTCCTGGGTGTGCCCCCTGTGCAGGAATAGTAACCTGCATAGGAATAGGTTGTTCGAAATTGGGATTGCCCCAAGTTAGGAAAGAAACAGATGAGAAGGTTGTTACCAAATGCATCGAACAAAGAAAATGGTGTCAAACCTACTAGTATATTATGCGAAGGTGGTCCTTGACTTCCTGCTCCAAATAAACTATGGTGTATAGGTGGCCCGGCGGAAGGCTGGTGAGTGCCACCGAGCGAAGGGGATGAAGGAGGGATATGACCTCCTCTGTAAGGGAAAGAATTAAAGGGAGCGGAAGTGCCCCCCATGTGGCCTTTCAAAGGAGCGTTAGAACTCCCTACCCCAGACCTAAATTCTGTGAAGTGGAGTAGGAAAGTACAGGACTTGTATCTGAACTAGGCATCCTGTATGAGAACAGAGGGCCTATCACACTTGGTTGGAAAGGAGTTGTGGCCACCGCCCGAGATGGGATCAGACCACTGTGCTATGTAGAGATGGTCAATACCATGGTGGCTCAGACTGGTGACGGTGGGTTAGGAGGTGGAAACTCTCCCGTGGTGACAAATGTAGTGGGAATTGAATAATTCCCAAAAGGAGTAACAACATTTGTTTCCATTGCTGTGTGCAACACTGTCTGGCACTCATAAGGATGAACCGGTACGATGGTGGGTGCTGAAAGATTAGTGGTGGAGGTTTCAACTAGACCAAAAGATTTCGCTCCAAGTTCTAAAACAATCGATTCCTACAGATGTTGGTCAAGCACAATTTCTTGTGACCCGGTCACTTCAAAAGACCCTTGTTGGTCTAGCTTTCACCATACTGATGGCGGGAGTGGCTCCAGTGTAACCGGTGGTAGGCCAAGAAGCCTTCGTTATTGGTGGAGCTCATGATCCTCCACTGTGTGAGAAGATCAAAGACACTCTAGGGTGTTCTAGTCATTCAAAAACAACAAACACTAAAAAAGTCCCTATAAGATAAGATAGGCAAACACTAAATTAATTGGAAGAACAGTTACAACAACCAACACTAGAGAAACTTACTGGTGCAAGTGCAAATCGAACACGGAAGAACCCTCCAGGTATAATCTGCAAAGCATGGCCCAATGTCTATCCTAGGTACCATGGTATACCCTCGCAGTCACCTGTGTATGTCCCTAAAAAAGATAGGCAACTAGGTTGCCAGCGTGCGAACAGTCACCAGGCGGGTACAGTCAAAAGTTGGGTAGACCACAATGAGCAAGGTATCGAGCCCAAAACCTCTCAAGGGTATTGAGAGCAAGTGGTCTAGAAGACAACTGAGGAATGCAAATGGATTTGAGACCCACGAAGCTCCGTGGCAAATGCAATCGACGGAATCCAAAGACAAGCCCTCTATATGTGTTCTCCACTATGATTGGTCTAGCTTTGGAGGGGTTATCTCCGCTACCTTTCCGCACGTGACCTTGTGTTTATCCCCTGTGTTATAGGGGGGTCCCAAATAACTTTCACAATACTGGACTTGGACACTCCCTAACTCAGACTCCAATGTTTGATTTTAATGGCGTTGAAGAGTTTCCTCTCCAACCTAATCTAAGGCCCTAATCTTGAACTAGTTGGTTAACCCTACAAACATAAAAATCTAATGAATTTTAGATTTAGCATTAATTTTATGGATTGTCTTATTTCAAAGGGTATGCGAGTGAAACTAGTGATGTTTGAAAGACAAAAGTAAAAAAGAAACTGAAAGCTGGAAACAAAAATCTTCACTTAACGCAAATTTTAAACAACCAAAAAAATAATTCTAAGATCTTTGAACAACAAACTCAAATAAGGATTTCACTCGACTACAAGATACTTACAATCTAAGTAAACTGCCAAGAACTTATGAAAGAAAAGAATTTTCCTTGGTTACTAATGCTAAACAACACTTTTTAGTCAATCAAAGAAACAAAAGATTTTTTTTTTTTTATTTGAATGCTCACAAAGCAAAAAGGAAAAATATCAACAAGTCAAAACCAAAAAAAATTCTGGCCTAAGCACAGCTCGTAAAGAATCTCTTTAAAAATCACACACCAATAACTTAAAAATGGACTCTCACACTTGTCTAAAAACAATTCAAAAGGAAATTTTCATGAAAACTTCTAAATGAAAAAGAAAGCTATTCCTGAGATCAAACCTAAGCTAGTGACTTTTATGGCAAAGACTCAAAAACCTAAGAGGTAAAACTCTTGTCAAGGGAAAGGATGATTGCCTCACCTTCAACAAAAACTATCCTCTATAAGCACACTGCTGACAGTTCCATAGCAAGTGTGTGCACACGAGATGTGTAGAGTCAGAGGGTCTCTCTATTGTTCATTATCCTTTATATATTACAATGAGATAAGTAAATTAAGCTATCCCAAGGATCGAGAGATCCTTAGGATCGCTTTTACTATTTATGAAGATTGGAAGATAAAGAGTCAATCTTCCTTTGAAGCGTTTGTGCCTGATTTCTTCGACCTTTAATGGCCTATGCATCTTCAATATCTTCTTAACTATCTTGAGTTAACAACAATTGTCCATTTCTACATAAAATCAAAACAATTCAAACCAAAGTTCAGAAAATATCTAATATCATTGAATAATATTTCCTAAAGACTTTTTAACCATTTTCTTTCCAAGTTACTTCAAATTAATAGAAAATTCATCAAATAATATATCACAAACCATAGTACTAAGGAGAATATTTATACATTTTTCTCAACTCAACATCCATCATACCTTGTAGTTCATCTATTGTTACTATGTTCTTTTTAAAATCATTTATGTCCTTGTGCATTTCTTCACCTTCATCAAGAGTCAAAGTAGTATTGTCGAGAGGCTTAATTGGTGTAGAAGTTCCCTTTTTTGGTGGCATGTTGGCCAAGTATCACTTTTAAACCTTGATTTCGAGGAGGTTCTACTAGATGATATTTCTTCTGTTGTATCTCCAAAATTTTGGCCCTTCTAGTTATGAAAAAATATTTTTGTAGTTCTATGATATTTGTTCTCAGCTATGCCACAGGTCTGATCAAAATTAGATGTTCCAAGTGGATGTTATGGTAACTTCCCCACAAATTGTTGAGTTTTTTCCCTTCCTAGAGAGTGTACTTGTAAATCATGACAAGATCACAATATATGATATTTGATTCTGAAACTTGTACTAGAAATACTATAGACTATCCACTATCTAATGCAACTAGTCTCACTTAATCTGGATACTCATTGAAGAAGATATCATTGTTTTACCTGGAAGACATCTTTGACACTAGTTAATATGACTATTCAAATACCCTATCTTGCACAGGGTGTATATAAAAACATAGGATGACACAAAAGATGAAATGTTTATCACAACTACCTAGATAATTTCAATGAATATCCTTTGGATTTCAGGGTCTCAAATGTTACAGAAAACATTTTATAGAGAAACTTTTGTGATACCTAAATTCATGATGATTCTAGAACCATATCATGCATAGGCTATATCTCTGAACATATGAAACCTCGGGAGCTTAAATTTTCATCCCACGTACCTTGCTCCATGTACTAAATATCCTCCAAGGGTTTCTTTTTGAAAATCCATAGAAAACAAGTTATAGTGAAAATTCCATGGTGTCTCAGATGTAGCTGCGAAACCCCAAGACCTTGAGTTCTGATACCAAATGATAAGAACCAAATATCAAAATAGCATAAAAATAACCTCATAATAAGTACTCAATGCCTTGAAAAAGATAGAATTTCAAACAATAATCCTCTTCGAGGGGGAAACTATTGATTAATTGGGTTGTTTTTCATTAATGTCAACCCTTGAAGAAAGTCCGGTAGTGAATTCCAGTAGCACAAAGGTTTGGGTAATGGACCCCCATTTATTTGATGGATAATGGTAAGCTTTTTGATATATTTGTGGGTAATACTATTCTAGATGGATAGTACATGTCATTCCATTTCCGGTGGTATGTGGAATGTCACGTAACTCCTCACGGTTGGAGAGTTATGGCCATGGTAAGTTGGAGAACCCTCATGAGTCATAGACGCTCCAAAAATTCAAAGTAGTCAAAGTGTTCGCAAAAGAAATTATTTAAATAATAAGGTTAATGGAGAACTCCCTAAAATAAGGAAAGTGGGATGCTACATGAAAGTATAAATAAGAGGCAAGGCTCGCTCATTTAATCACACTTGAACCAATTGAATATCATTGAATATCTATTTTGTGAAAGGTTATTTGGGAAGGTATTATTGATAGAGAAAAGTGCAACAGAAAAATCGTGGCAGAAAAAGTGCGACAAATAATTGTGGTAGAAAAAGTGTGGCAGAAAAATCGTGACAGAAAAAGTGTGGTAGAAACATTGCGGCAGAAAAAGTGCGGCAGAAAAAATGCAGCAGAAAAAGTGTGGCAGAAAAATCACAGCAGAAGAAGTGTGACAAAAAAATCACGTCAACAACATGGTTGGGGTCTATTTATGAGAGATATGGCACATCTTGTTTGAGGTATGTTTTGTGATCTAGGGTTTAGTTGTTGTGATGGTATTGGATGTTCAGTATTGCTGCATATATTAGATTTGTTGAGGGATACAGTTGGTATTTTGTTGTTGGTATTTGGCATATGGCTATTGGTCTTTTGGTTGTGATGTGTTGTTAAAGTTAGTGGTTTGGCTTGAGGATACATAACAATGAGGTTGTGGAACATGGTTTGATTTAAGGGTTTATGGTATTTAGTTTATGGATAGAGTGATGAATTTTTTATGGTTATATTGGTTTATGTATTTGGTATATGGTTGAGGTACATGTTGGGTACATGGTTGAGACAAGTATTTGATGAGTTGGCACATACATGAGGTGTATATTTGATGATGTTGGTACATATTGATGAGTCATAGTTGATGTGCAGTTGATGCATGGATGAGGAATGGCACATGTTGGTTCAGGTTATTGGTACAGGTTGTTTGGTGCAGGTTGATTGGTACAGGTTGTTACAGGGTATTGGTATAGGTTGAAAGTGATAGGTTGATAGTGGGAGTGGTTGATTCAGTGACAGTGACAGGTTTTCTACATTTGGCATTTATATTTCAGGGCGGTTGGATGGGGCAAAGATAGGTGGTTGTAGCCACCTTCCAGTTGTAGCCGAAGAACATAGGGGATTGTAGCTTCCTTCTTGTTGTAGCCAGAGAATTGGGGAGTTGGATATTCCCTCAGGTTGTAGCCTAAGAAACTAGGGGGTTGGAGCCTCCTTCCAGTTGCAACTAGAAAACAAAGGAAGTTGGTGCTTCCAATGAATGTAACTCATAAAGAAATAGAAGAAAAAACATTATGTGGTTTTCTCCCACTTTGGGTTTCCATGTAAAACACTCGTGTACTGTGTATCTGTATGATTGTTGATTTGTTCATTGTTTATTTATTCTGTAACTAATGGATGATAATGCTACATTTATATAATACTTGCATTTTGTGGTTGAAAAGGATTGGATTTTTGTATTACTGATTCACCCCGGCCTCTCAGTAATCCAACATTTGGTATTAGAGCAGGTTCCTTCAAAAATTAGTTTAATCGCTGAAAGGTAGATCATGGAGAGAAAAAACATGTATAAAAGTAGAATAACACAGTTTGATGGACATAATTATGTTGTTGTCCCTTGACCAAGTTTTGAGGAAACATTATTCATGTCTGACCATTTTTGGGACTTTGACAGGCTGGTCGAAGATGGAGTGCCCAGGCGGAGCAGAGATCACAGAATCTCACCTATTTTGCGGGATTTTGGGGATTTTATGGTTTATGTAATGGTTATGGGATGTTGGACCATGTTTTTACCCATGTTTTAGGCCTTTTTGTAATGTATAAATAAGTAGCTAAGGATGTAAGTTTTAACTACTTGTAATTGGCTTAGTGCTAGACTGTTTAAGTTGGCTTCATGCAAGAACATGAAAAGGTTGCTATGTGTGAAGAAATGTTGTTGGATTTTGTGCATATTGTGTGTTAAGAATTGCAGGGCTAAGTGCAAGTGATTGTAAGGAGATTTCTATAGACAGATTGTGTAAGGCTTTGTGCTATTAAGGAGTTGGCTTGCGCCTTGACCTAATTCGGGGAAGTAGGTTCTAGCGATGTGCACGCAAATCTCTTGTCCTTTGAGGAGTTGGCTTTGTGGCTTTGTGCACAAGAGAAAAAAGAATGTAGAAAGCTTGAAGACTGATAAAGTAGAAGAAGAAGAGTTGGTGGACATAGCCCCACACTGGGGTGAGCCACATATATCCTATGTTCTGATCTTCTTTGTGCAATATTTCTCATGTTGATTATGTGTTTATCTTCTTAGTGCACTAATCTTGTTGTATGATAGATAGATATGTGGATGCTTAGTGCCTTATGATACTTGATTGTTGGATCTGAGTAAATTCTATGTGCTAGGTGATCAAAAGTACTTGATCTTGGTTGTTACTATCCTGGTCTGTAATTAGGGTTTAATCTGCAATGGGAATGGGACTTATGAACTAATGCATATTGATTGGCTAAGTGTTATGTTAAGTGTTGTAATCACAGATCTGTGTCCCAGCTAGGTTGTAGACACATGAGTCCTGCAACCCCCATGCCTCTACCTCAGGTGAGACTTCATCTTCTTCACATGTGTTGCCAAAAGTATAGGTAATTAGGGTTTTTTTTATGCTCTTTTGAAGCGTTGAACCCTGGGTCTACCCCTGTGCCAACAAATGGTTCCATTGATGGGACCTGAAATGGTGATTGCTGGAAACTGAAGAAAAGAGAAAGCTTTGTGCATAGATCTGTTGATGTAGTGTGCAGTATTATACTTGACTTGCAAAGATCTGTGCTAAGAGAGAAGTCAGATCTAAAGAAACGAGGTAAGATCTTAAATCTTTATGCTCTGATAAAGGTAAGATAAGTGGAAATTTTTTCTTTGAAAGTATGAATCTAGGTATGTTTGATAGATTTTTTCCTAGTCCAAAAACTAGGGCACAGTTAGAAGAAAGAGTCGATATGAATAGATTTGATAGAGATATTTAAATATATGTTATTCCTATGAATATAAAGAATTTTTGGACTAACAAGTGGATGTAGGAACCTAGAAAGAATTTTTGCAGATTGCAGGTCCATCACTATGATCCCAGTGCGCAGTACAGGAAAGGTTGGGGATTGCTTAAAAGAAAGAGAGGATTGACATTGTGTTATAATTGTAGAAGATCAGGACATCTTGCTAAGGAATGCCCTGGTATAGGTCCTATTTCTCTATGTTGTAAATCTATTGGTCATGAGGTTGAGGATTTTCCCAGAATGATTGCCAAAGTTGAAAAGATGAACATGAGACTAGAAAAATATGAAGAAGGAACTAAGGATATGTTAGAAAACCAGAAAGAATTAGAGATTATGTTATTACAGCTGAAAGAAACACTGAATGATCATAGAGACATCAGTTTAATAGAGATATTAAAATATAAAAAATGCATAGAAACCAGAATAGGAGACTTCAACATAGATTGCGTCTTGGATGAGGAAGCACAAGTGAATATTATGCTAGAAAGCACTTGGGAAATTTTGGGAAACCTTGTTATGATACGTTCATTAGGATGGATAGGTATTTTTAAAGGAAATATGATAACCCTATGTGGAAGAGTTACTAATGTACCTATTATTTCTTATGAAACATCAACTGAAGAAGAATTTGAAGTCATTAAGTTTGTTGAGAACAACTCTTATTTTTCACTCTTGTTAAGAAAGAACTGGATTGAGAAAGATCAGATTAGAAGGAAAGAAGAAGAGGAATCTATAGAATGAAAATAAAATAAAATTAAGGAACTTCATAGCTAGAAGGATAGAGCAACTAATAGAAGAACAAGAGGATAAGTCGAAGTAGCAGAGGGCCAAAGAATTAGCTGTCAAAGTTGAAAGAACAGAAGAAGGCTTAAAGAACCTGTCCATGCAGGAAAGAAGTGCATCTAGCCCAGAGATAGTAAGAAAAGAGGTATTACCTTTGAACCCTTTGAAAGACCCCCAGTAGTGCGAAGTTACTACGCTAAGAGAAGATAAGAATAAAAATGGAAAGAGGAATCCAGAGACTCAAATCACAGAAAAGAAGGAAAAAAATCTCAGTAAGAAGAAAGAAATGTTAGAAAAACTGGAGGAAGTTCTAGAGAAAACTTCGCAGAAGGAAGGCTTGTAGAACTTGAACTTTTTTGGAATAGAAGAATAACGTAGAATGGGACTTCACCATAGCGAAGCTATATGACCATTGGAGTCATCCCGACCATGAGAATGATGCTCTAGAACGGTTAGAAACACAATTATTGACGAAAATATCATCGTTGGGCCATTGAGACCATTCCATAATGGATGGATGCGCATTGATAAACGTATTCCTACACGTTGGAGGGATCTGTTACGATGCTTGCTTATTTTACTCGTCAGACATTGTGCCATGACCACTTTTTTCAAACCGAGATATCCGAGCTAACATAGAATCAATTTCATATCGCGTTGTGCTTTCCATACCTCGCCATTAAATTAAATTATCCTGCTTGTTTGTTCACCTACCCGATTTGTTTTATTACAAAGTGTGAATGTCGGGCGAGGGTAGCGTGGTAGAGAAGTCTGTGGAGGATATTCTTGTAGACCTCATGGCTGAGAAATTCATGTCTATAGGAATACAGGCATCGTCGACTGGCAGAATGCAAGCATCCCCATTGATTGGACAACGTTTCGGCTGCACTGCTGAGAATTGAAGCAAGCACCCCGATGATCTGACTAATGTGAAGTAGATCCTGTCGATCTTTCCATACTACATCCCACCTTTGAATGGAGTGGTTAACTTCGATAGTATCCTGCGTGATTTTGAATACAAACTGATCACTACGTATCTCCCGAAGGGGGTACACACAGTTGGACCTCAATTGGGACTGATCCCAACTTTCAAGATCAGTGACTTCAACCTCAGAGCCCGAAAGAGATATGTGATGCTATGATGCATAAGTATCTGATGAAGACAATTGGGAAGAATCCCAGGATAGTTCCCCAACCAAGGATTAAGGAGCTCATGCACTCCATGATCTTGAACATGATGAAGATCCCCCACTTCGAGTGACATCAGGAGGTTAACACTTGCGTTAAACTCCTCCTGTCGTGCTATCATGGAGGTTTTATTTGGTTAGATAGGTGTATCACTATGGATCCAACACTGATCCACCTGATCACTGGATTAAGCATGCAGGGTCTGTACCCTCACTAGTTCTACCTAGGGAAGACATCACATCACTCCTTGGCCCAATGTATAAAACAAGACTATGGTGACGTAGAAAAGGGGATTCAGCGAGGCTACAAGATAGCCTCCATCCAGGATGGTGCGGTGCATCTAGCTTGTCAGCTGATAGCTGATAATCTCATTAGAAAGCACAAGCCGACATAAGTCACAGGGTTCATATTGGACCTTGCAGGGAAATGCGTTAAAGGAATGAAAATGAACTGGGCGAGTTACCTCATCAACGAGATGGAAAAGGACTGCTGCAAAGTGCAATACCAAGGGTATGAGTTTCACTTTAGTTGGCTAATGGTACTGATCACATTTTTCTCTTGGAAAATGTCAGAAGGAGCATCCTTCCCAGAATTCTATCCATCGAAGCCATTGTCCACAAGGTTCTCCACCTTGTGGTACATGAATGATATGGTGAAGTAGTGGTAGTTGATTGTTGTCTTACATACTTACTACCTATAGTTGAATCACGCCATTGAATCATTCATTTGAATGACACTGGATACACTCCATCAGTAAATATTTTTTGCAAAGTTCCATGCAGAATGACAGTTCATATACATCACAACACCCAGGGATGAAAGTAAGCAAGAGTTTCAGGCTTGTTATAAGTTGTTCTAGGAGGACAAAGAGAAGATGTAGAAAGAAAAAGACTAGCTGCTTGTAGAGAAGACCATGGTCAAAGAGGTAGTAACTAGAGAACTTCTCTCTATGTCAGGCTTGGCGCAGGAGGAACCAAAGTCAACAGAGATACAAGTGGGGAAGCTTGTTGAGGCCATTCATCAGCTTCAAGCAAGAGTAATGGAGCTATAAATCCAAGAAGTGTTGAGCACTCCACAAGAATTGTGCGATCAAAGGGAAGAAGCTACCAAGAATGCAGTAGAAATAATTAGGGCACTCGCCTCAGAGTGTAAGTGGTGCATACCTCCTACCCTCACGCTGATATCTGCATGGGATATTCTCTAAACCACGACAAGGGTTAACTGAACTCCTTGTTTAAACCTGCAAAGGATTTTGGGTCTCATAAGTTGGGCACTTTGAGTACAATGCCACGGTCCTTGGCAATAGCCGAAACGTGAAATTGTGAATGGGCTTAAGGTGTAAGCCCCCTCTTCAGCCCCTTTTCCAATATGACCACAACCAAGCCTTAATGAAAGAACCTTTCGCAACTCACGACTTCACGGGTTGGAGCGCCAAAATCTTGTGCTCTTCCCTTGCGAATCCCCAAAACGCAATATGTCAACGAAGGTTGACTCGACCCCAAAGCGAGGAGCACATGCCACCTGTCACCTCTGTTTACTTTTCTTACAAAGTGGGTCGTTTCCACCTATTCGCAGGAGTCTTCATCTTTCACAACTTCAGAGAACAATGAACAGTCATTCCTCTCCCTCTACAAATCCCTGACTCTGAAATCATGCCTTTGATGAGATCGATGGTTGTGTCCCTCCCTCAATCCAATGACTCTCATTGTATCGGGATTTTGACAACTAAAAATCCATGATGCTTGACCCAAACCACTGGTCACTCCATTCTCTGAACTCCGATATGTGAATTCACATACGAGATCAATGACCCTTGTTGATCCGGATCTGACGATCACTATCCTTCCTAAGCTTAAGAGTGTTGAAAGACACTCGGTCTTAATCCTTCTATTGTTCTACAAGATCTCGCAACTCATGAAACTTTGTCACTTCCTCTTGAAGTGATTCCACCATCTGATTCAACTCCCCAAGGACTTCTGGCCAAATGACTTGGCTTCCTCCCTTTGAACACTTTAGAGGTACTATCCCTTCTGATCTTTCACTTGCAAACTCAAGGCTTCCAAAAGGGTCCCTTCATGCACTCCTTGTGAAAATTTTCAATTAAACTCTGGTTATTTTGGTCTTCGTCTCTGTGCACCTCTTGCAATAGAGAATTATTCATCTCCTCTGTGAGTTTGAAGTAATTCATTCCCTTTTCCTAGCCTGTGCACACTTTGCATGGCTCTGTGCTCTGCTAGCAATCTTGCCTATAAAGACATAGATTGAATCTCCTCTGAGAGTTCTGAGATGAAACATAGAGCCTAGTCGATGCACTCCTTGCAGACCCTCCACTGTACTCTTTGCAAGAGTTCTCAGAAAGAGAAACAACTGAAACTCATTCTCCCCTTATCCAGCATTCAAACATTCAACATAGAATTCTAGATCATACACACACATATTTCGTTGAGATAAAATGCACAAAGAGAATATAAACTATCCTGCAACATACCATTCAACAAGTGGTTCCAAAAACCATAACAAACACATAGATTGGAATCAAATCTTTCTTCTATTAATTCCAGTGCTCTTGTACATGGTAAATAATAACAGCTAGAATGCATAAAATTCTTTGTTCTCCTCTATTCTTCTCTGCAACTCTACAACATATGAATTCTGAATTATGTTACAATGATACAAGGGTTGAGGGTGTCTATCATCCATTTTCCCTCCTATCCCCTAAACTGTCTAATCTATTAAATTAAATCTACCTACTTGCATTAAACACACATAAATGCCTATTACATACAGCGGATAGGAACATACGCTCCAAAATCAATTTGGATCTTTGGATATAAATGCGGCTGGACTTTCCTCCTATCCATTACATCAATGCTTCAGATTTCAAATCTCAAAACGTTTTCACAAAAATGTGTTCAAATTACATCTACGCATCCAACTATCTCTTTGGCTAGGCACATGCTTTGGATTTCCACGATACTCCTACATCAGTAAGAAACTAAGTGATCAAAGTGCATTGACCTATGAGTGCCTTGCAGAATATCCGAAGCTGAGGAAATTGGAAGCACAGCTCTAGGAGGCGAAGCAGTAGGCATCCACCATGAAAGCACAGATGAAGTTGCTTACTACAGTTGAGAATATGAAGAGGTCGCAGGAGTAGTGTGCAGCCCAACAACAAGTTACTGCCATCCAGATCAAAGTTATGGAAGTGACACACAGACTCGAGGCAGTATAGGACAAAGCCTACGTGATTTTTGAAGCAGTTGAAGGACAAGGATTGCAACTAGAACAACTGGTTGCGACAGTGGAACAACACCTGGAATGGCCTGTTATGAAGCAAATGATTTAGGAGTTCCTCGAGCAGGAGGCTTTACCGAAGTAGTAAGTCGAGGCAGTTCGAGCTAAGCTCGAGGTCTTCGAAGTAGCCCTGCCTAGATCTGAGTGACTCGGGATGAGTCACAGGTGAGTGTTGGGGGCCTGTTGGCCCTTGACAAAGTTTTTAGGAAACATTGGTCATGTTTGAGCATTTTTGGGACTTCGACGGGCTAGTCGAAGATGGAGCTCCCAGGCGAAGCGAAGATTGTAGGATCTCACCTATTTTGCAAGATTTTTAGGATTTTAGGTTTTATGTAACGGGTATGGGATGTTGGCCCATGGGTTTACCCATGTTTTAGGCCTTTTTGTAATGTATAACTAAGTAGCTAAGGATTTAAGTTAGAACTACTTGTAATTGGCTTAGTGCTAGACTGTTTAAGTTGGCTTCGTGCAAGAACATGAAAAGGTTGATAAGTGCAAAGAACAATTGTTGGATTTTGTGCATACTGTGTGTTAAGACTTGCAGGGCTAAGTGAAAGTGATTGTAAGGGTATTTTTGTAGATAGAATGTGTAAGGATTTGTGCTAATAAGGAGTTGGCTTGTGACTTGACCTAATTCTAGGAAGGAGGATCTGGCGAGTGCTAGAACCCTATAATGTACCTTTTTGTTCATACATTTTGCTATCATTACATCCTTTTCCCACTCACATTTAAGCTTACATTATTACCTTAACCTATCTTTCCAAAGGTATATAACGTTTCTTCTCTTTGCTATATGTTTAATTTATTTTACATGTAATTTTACATTACTCTCATACTTAGCCATCAATCAGAAACATATAGTTGCTGAAACAGTTCGAACTGTAGATTATTGTTGTTGCTTGAAGACCCATTGCTGAAACAGTCTGTGATCTGCGATGCTGGAAAAACAATTCACACAGCAGTAAGAAGGAGCTGTTACACTGGCCACAACAGCCACACCTTAAGCCAGCATCAACCATCGTTGTTGCTTGAAACCATGTTGCTGAAACAGTCAGAACGCAAATCTCGTTGCTGAAACAGTCTGTGATTTGCGATGCTGAAACAATATACAATAGTAGTAACAAGAAGATAAATAAAGAAGCTATTATACTGGCCGCAACAGCTACAACTCAACCCAGCACCATTCTAATTATTGTAATAGCATTCTGCTACGGGAGATCAGGATATCCTATTCCAGTATAGAAGATTAGATCTGACTAAGAATAGTATTCGTATGTGCACATGTAATTTGATGATCAATCGTATTGAGAGAATTCTCCTCTTTAAATAAGGGGAAATCATCATTAGAGGGGATCCTTTTTTGGCTAGAAAGGAATTACAGAGAAGGACATGTTCACTTTGGATATTATAACATGATATAATTGACAGATGAATAAAAGATTATTTTGAGCATTTCTTCTTAGTTCCTTTCATTTATGGGGAATCTTGTGAGAAGGGAGGGCCCACCTTCTTCACAAGATTCACCCATTACTTCTGTAGTGTGTTAGCATTATTTTTGTTCATGCCTTGATTAAACTCTGTTTTGCTGAAACTCTACTTTACTGAACTCTGTTTTGATGAAACTCTGCTTTACTGATTGTTACATTGTTTTCATACAATTCATGCTTGGGTAACAGTTAATCATTCTGATTGGTAATTCTACTTGATGAATTTATGAAAGTGTGATAATCATAGACAGTTGATGAAGATTCCTACTTGGGGAATAGGGTCTTGTTCTCTATTATGAGATAGTTAGCCTTCAGTACGTGTCAATCATTTTGATTAGTAATGAGTTCATGAAAGTGTGATAGTCGGAAACAGGTGCTAAAGATTCATGCTTGGGGAATAGGGTCCTGTTCTTTGTTACAGAATAGATAGTCTTTTTTTTGCGGTATCCTAAAATATTTTTTTCCTAGGCTGCTATTTCTTAATGTAATCCAGGATTCTTCTGATAATTATTTCCTTAAACCTCGAACTCTACAATAGATAGATTTCTTTTTTGTAATTCAAAGTAGAACTCCGGTATGTTCAAGGCAAGGTGTGATTAATGTACTTTTACTACAACTCTAGATTGCTTTTGAGATTGAGCATA
The DNA here is from genome assembly GCA_032191745.1 of Picea mariana. Taxonomy (NCBI): domain Eukaryota; kingdom Viridiplantae; phylum Streptophyta; class Pinopsida; order Pinales; family Pinaceae; genus Picea; species Picea mariana. Next base: position 50,313 of record JASDQU010013149.1, read on the forward strand.
TACAGTGTGTGATTGCCTTTGAAATAAACAGATTTCCATGGGTTGACAATTTATGTAACACTTGATTGTTTAGTTAATAAGCAATTACATTGACCAACATTTTGGTGCCATTGCCGGGGAAGGAAATTATAGATTTAAAAAGCACTTATGTTCTTTTATATATACAGATTGCATGAGAGGATGCAGAGACCCCAAAGAAACCGACCCTACAGGTGGCAGGGGCAGAGGAAGGGGAGGAAGAAATATTTTTATTAATGAGATTATATCAAAATTTGAATTTGTTGCTCCTCAGCAACCAAGCTCTCGAAAACCAAAATCCCAACCTTCCTTTCAAGCAAACTTTGAAATGGGGAAAGAGATTTGGAGTCTTGATATAGTTGAGAAACCAACAGAAAACATTAAGGATGGAGTAAGTGCAGCGGGGGAACAAAAAGAAGAAACCATGGATGAGTATAATGAAGAACTGCATCATGAAGAACAGGCAGGTCCTGAAGGAGAGGTAAATGATGAAAACCCTTTTTCCACCTTAGGATTTCCTGTTGGTGATTTTCCTAGAGGATTAGCTCCCATGAAGAATATTCCACTCTCAGCTTTACCTAACTTTCATGGTTTATCTTCAGAAGATCCTGATGAATTCCTTTTCGAGTTTGACATATTATGCAAAAGTTATGATTACATTTCCAATGCTAAAAAATTGAAGCTATTTCCAGCAACATTGAAAGGAAATGCATTAAGATGGTTCATGAGTCTTGGAGGTCATGTAATCACAACATGGGATCAGATGAAATGGAAATTCCTGCAAAATACCAAGACTATTTACAAACAAGAGAAAAAAGAGGGGAACTATTCAAGATGATACAGAAAGAGGATGAAAATCTGGAGGACTTTGTAGAAAGGCTACAGTATAATCTACAAAGATCCAGTCACCCCGATGTAAGTAAAGATATTCTTAAAACAATATTACTAAAAGGAGTAAGGGACGACTGTCTAGATATGTTGAATATGCTTGGAAAAGGGGACATATCTAAAGAATCATATGATGAAATTGTTAACCTATGTAAAAGATGTTCAAGAGGAGTTGCAAGGAATAAATCAAATAGAAGGGATACCACATTTTCAAGAGTTCAAAAATCAGCCAGTGGAGGAGCAACAAGAGCCGAAATGGGTAATTTACTTGAGGGTTTTAAAACTGAAATGTTAAGCTCTTTTGCCTCACAAATTGATACCTTGCAGATTCAAAAGAAACAAGCCGAAGCAGAAGCATCTATGTCCATCTTTTGTTCCAAATGTAGAGATAAGCACCCACGAAGGGAATGCCCATTGGACAAAAAGCCAATCTGCACCATTTGTTATAAGGATCATGAAACTCAACAATGCCCTTCTTTACCAATAATCAAGGCAGCATTACAACCAATTGATGAAGAAGTTGAAGCTGTCTATCTGTTGACACAGAGAAGGCAATGGAAGCCGAGAGGACAAGGTATGAATCCTAATATGCCATTTACATCTTCTAATCGTTGGAATAACTATCCTTCTTTTAATCAAGCAAATTACCCTCTCTATAATCAAATGCAATACCTCAATCAAATGAATTACCCACCCATGCAACAAACTAACCCTCCCTTTGTAGATCCAACAATGTGGACTCCTTGGCCTCCACAACAACAACCTTACCTTAACCAATGGAATCCAAATTAGAGAGGTCAACAACCCCCATTCCCAAATCAATTACCTCAATCACAATTTCTGCAACCACTCTCCTTACCATCAAGTAATCCACTGAACAATCAAATGATGAGGCCCCAACTACCTATACAACCTAACCCTAACCCCAATAATAAGGCTGTGAAGTGCATTGATATTCAAAACCAGCCTATACTTTCTCTTTTCCCTATGCAATGCAATGATATTCATTTCCGATCTGGGAAAATAGTAGAACATATCATTGCTGATGTTACCTCTTCCGATTCCAATAAAGAGGAAACAAAAAAACATGATGTACCTGAAGAGGTAAAATCATCCTCCAAAACTGCTACTGAAACAACAAAACCACCATTTCCTGAGCGTTTAGCTTTGACTAAAACACCTAAGACACCTGCTTTCAATCTTCTAGGGGAATTACAAAATCTTTATGTCAAAATTCCACTATTACAAGCACTAAGAGACGTACCAATTTATGCCAGAACTATGCGAGACATTTTTGTTAAGAAACCCGGTAGGAAAACTAGAGATCCCGTCACAGTTCATGTCATGGGTGATTTGTCTGCACTAATGTCGGGTAAAGTTCCCCTAGTTAAATATGGTGATCCCAGCCATCCTACCATCTCAGTGCAAATTGGAAAAACAATAATTCCTCAAGTCCTGGTAGACTTAGGCGCTACTATCAATATTATGACTCTTGAAACCTCACAACTGTTACAACTGAAGAATGAAATCAGAGACACCCCAACCATTCTAGAATTAGCTGACCATTCTACAATCAAACTGGAAGGAATCATTGAAGACCTAATCATCTCAGTTGAATCCTGGAATTATCCAGCTAACTTTGTGGTATTACAACCTAAAACAAAGTTGGGGGGCCACCCTCTAATTTTGGGTACGCCTTGGCTAGCCACAATAGACGCTTTTATCAGCTGTAGATCTGGTTCAATGACAATTTCCAACGGATATGAGACTAAATAGCTTACCCTCTACCCTCATGCTACACCCTTGATTAATAATGACAATTCTTGATGGGTGGACTTTGATGATCAAACTACTCAACCTATCTTGACTATCGAACAAGCCTTAAGCCTTAAAGATGCCACTGAGGATGAAGTAATTAATAATTTTATTTGTGAACCTTCCTCCATGACTCCAGAAACTCATAACCAACTAACTGTACTTTTGGAGTTAGATAACCAGGAAAACTTTAACTCTGAAAACCCACCTGAAACATCATCCACCATCTCTTCTAAAAGTATACCAGTAGAAATTGAGCGTGGCAAAACACTGAACATAAACCCCAACTTGACAGATGCTGAAACAAAACAATTAATGAAGTTACTTATTGAAGATAAGGAAGCATTCACATGGGACTATACAGATATGAAAGGAATCTCTCCTGAATTATGTACTCATCGTATCTATATCAAGGAAGATTATCAACCGATTTTCCAATCTCAACGACGAATGAACCCTAATTTAAGAGAAATTCTTAAGGAGGAACTTCAAAAATTGCTTAATGCAGGGTTTATATATATTATATTGGACAACGAATGGGTTTCCCCGTTGGTAATAGTTCCTAATAAAAATGGGAAATGGAGAGTATGTGTAGACTATAGAGCCTTAAATAAAGCCACTCAAAAATATCACTTTCTGTTACCATTCATTGATCAGGTGTTAGATAGTTTGTCAGGGAAGAAATTTTTCTCCTTTTTAGATGGTTTCATGCGTATAATCAGATCAAAATTGCACCCCAAGACCAAGATAAGACCACTTTTACTAGCCCTTGGGGAACTTTTTCTTATAGAGTCCTCCCATTTGGACTATGTAATGCACCAGCAACCTTTCAAAGAGCAGTTATAGGAATCTTTTCTAATATGATTAATGACTCTATGGAAATTTTCATGGATGATTTTACCGATTATGGTGTCTCTTTTGAGGAAGCACTACAAAACCTTGAGAAAGTACTTAAACGATGTATACAGGCCCACCTCTCCTTAAGTATAGAAAAATGTCATATGATGATGAGTGAAGGAATAGTGCTTGGACATTTTATTTCATCTCAAGGAATCCAGGTGGATCCATCCAAGATACAAGTCATTAAAAATCTTCCTATTCCCAAAACCCAAACAGAGGTGAGAATTTTCTTAGGACATGCTGGATACTACATAAGATTTATCAAAATTTTTTCCAAAATAGCTTCTCTTCTATTTGTGTTACTGATGAAAAATGTTGAATTCAAGTGGACTAATCCTTGCCAGGAAGCATTTAATACACTCAAACATCATTTATCTATAGCCCCTATTCTAAGAGGACCTTATTGGACACTTCCCTTTCATATATCCTCTGATGCTTCAGATACTGCAATAGGAGCTGTCTTGGGACAAGAATAAAATCAT